>JAQJVL010001777.1:0-146261 GCA_035578905.1 Stictocephala bisonia
AAAACCTCCCCAAAAATTTTAAGCAAAAAATGCACAAATATTTTGTGATCGATTTCGGTGAACCACGCTCGCCTTCCTAGACCAGGGGGGATTCACAAAAGAATTCTTTGTGAATCCTTCTGGTCTGAGGAAGGTGATCGTGGTTACCTGAAATCGATCACCATAATATTTTGCATTTTGTACTTGTATTGTAATATTTTTTGTGCATTTTGTGCTTATATTGTGGTGGTTTGTGTTGTGTGACGTTTACTTGTACTGTATAGTACCAACACGTATTATGCTAATTAAAAAACTATTTAATATATAACATGACTGCCTATAAAACCTTTCCTAAACTAGCTATAATTGTCCATAAAATTATGTCCATATTGACTGTGTTCATTTACATCATACCAGCCAAAAACCCCAAACATTTCTTTATGTAGCCATACTGACTTTTCAGAAAACATTTACAAAATGAATAAAAACAATATAATGTTTTAGTAGTTGGGAAATCAATGGTTTTGTCTCAAACATCAAGAACCATTTATAAACTATATAATTAAAGGTCTGGCTTACTTTAACAGGCAAATATTACTGTTAGTTACAGTGATTCACAATTATTTAATTTTATCCCGCAGAAAACTTAATCTTCATTAAAACAAGAAAATAATGATTTTCTGATTTTTTAAATTAAAATATTTTTTCTTTCTGTCCTAAAGTCATACCATCATGTAAATGTGAGAATGATATATTGTAAATAAAAGCTTCCAATCTGCAAATTAAACTAATCTTGAAATCAAAAGTTAAGAAATATTTACTTGACAGAATTTTCTCTTAAGAGACAAATATTTTGAATACTTAACTAAAAACTTCAAGTTTCTTAAGTAGACTACAAACACTATATCTATACACACTAAAGCACTTTCATGAAAAAAAATAGACTCCTAAAACAAGTTATACAATGGAAGATCATAATAAAAGCGTTAGATACTTCTGTGCAAAATGTTTATAAAAATACTTTTGTTTTAAGAAGATACTCCTTCAATCATATAGTTTACAGGTTGCCTATTATATAGTAAAATTATAGCTTTAACAAAATCTTTAATTATAAATTATGGTGGGTCATATATATTTTCTAATTTGTATTTAATACATGCAAAAGTGATAAAATAAAATTTTCTACTAATACAAACAATATGAACTAAACAAATAAAGTATAATATAATATTAAGTAATATGACAGCACTAAACAACAAAATGATCTGTTTATAAAGAGTTTAGACAAATAATAAAGTAGTTAAATTTGTTAAATTGTGAATAACTTCTGGAAAAAAATGTAACGATTCTGTTTTAAAAATTAAAATACTTATTTTTCTGGCATACAGTAGAATAATTTGAAAAACCGCACGCATCACTAAACGTTTTCTTAAACGTTTAACAAAGCAATTTACTTTGAACACACAGTTTTTTAGGGAATATTTTAGTAACAATTTGTTGTAAATAATTGTTGATTTTAAACACATCACGATAAATTTTAAATATTTATTTTAATTTATTTCTTATTTTTTACAAGGTAAATGAATTTCTTACCTCAATTAGGAGGTAAACTTGTGCCTTATATTTTAGAGAATGATTCTATATGTATAAGCACTACACATATATAATTTAAACATATATAACTTTACCTGTTAATAATGAAATGATCCGATGAAATATTGGTACGAATGACAGAAAAGTGTTATTATTTGATATTTGAACGTAAGCTAAGGTGAAGACTATTTGCACCCCTAGAAATCCCTGTGCCAACACTACCTCTGTAAAAACACACATTTAAGTCTCAAGTTTATGAAATCACCCAACTTTTCTCCCGGAGATGGCACATGACTTTCATAACCTATATACTAAACTAGGCTAACGGCTCAATACACTCTTTTTTGGAAAGATGTATGGATTTGTTTATTTTCACGTGTTTTTTACGTAAATTCTACTTTCAACGGAACAAAAATAAATCATCACATCCCCGGGAATTTGATAAAAAATTTGTTTTAATGTAGTTATGATATTGTTTCCTTTTATGTTTTTATTTTTTACTTTCAAAACTTTATTATTTTACAAAAAGCAGTTTTGTTTATAGTTAGTGTTAAACCCCTCTATTACGAAAAGGACTCGAAATATTTTCTAAATTTTTATCCCCAATATTTGTCTTTTGAAATATGGGAAGTTAGGGGGAAAAGGTTCTGCATGTTTTTTATTAAGATTTTTTCCCTTTTCAGCAAAAGTTTCATAAAAAGTCGTTTCAACTGGTTTTTAAGTTATGTTCTTACTTTTGATGGGTCAGACACAGGTTGTACCTTTTTAAAAAGTTTTTTTATTGGGCTTTTTAAAAAGGTTTCCTCTAATTTTTTTTTGGGTTTAGAAGCTCTCTTTTTTTGGATTATTTTCGGCCCTTTAATACAGTGAATAAAAATTTTACATTTTAGTTAGGCCATTCAAAGTGGGTTTTTAACGTTGTTTTATTCATAAAAGTTTTAAATTTTGCTGCCAGTTAGGTGTACCAAAAGGTACTAGGGAAATTATGTTTTTTTTTGTAATTTACAAAAATACTTTCCCATCTTTTCTTCCGAAGGACGTATATTGTGAACTTCAACACTAAGCCGATATCTTTGCAGGTTGTAATACAAAACATTTCCCTCCCATTCAGGACCTGATTTTTTGCGTGAGTTAAAAAAAAGAAAACCCAAATTTCTCTGTGCTTTTAAAAAAGGGGGTTTTTGGGTTTGGTTTACACAAAAAAAATAATGCATAATTATTCTTTACGACATTTGGGGGGCCGTAGAATAAAAATTTACGTGTGCAGTCTGTGATCTTGGTGTTCTCAAAAGTCAAAAAACTACGTGTTGATCTCTTTGTAAAAAAGGAAAAATATTTTTTTCCCAAAAGCTGGGGGGGAAAACTTGGATATCGTCTTGTACTTCCCCAAAACTTTTTTCGAGGGCAAGCACCCCTTTTTTTTGCCCTTTTGTACAAGTCCTTGGTTTGAAGTAAAACTTTACTAACCCAAACTTTTTTTGGAGTGGGGTTTTCCGATTTTTTAGAAAAAAATGCACCCCGTCGGGTCGGGGGTTTTGGGGGAAAAAAATTCCTCTCATGGTTTTGGTTTTATGGGTTGGGGGGGGGGGGTTTCCAAAAAGGGCTTGGGGATTACGGGTTTAAAAAAACCCAAAAAAGGAAAAAAGGGCTCAGTTTATTAACCTCGATAGCTCATGCCCTGTTCCCGAATTGTTTTTTTTTTAAAAAGTTCTTCATAAACCACACTGGGTTCATTTAAAGTTTTTTTGGTCATATATTTAAAATATACTACCCGCTAAAGATTTCCCCTTTGTTAATTCTTTGCTTTGGGTTGTGTGTTTCCCAGTGATCATATATGCCGGGAAAGGGGGAAAAAAAAAAACAAAAAAAAAAAAACCTTACTCCAAGGTTATTTCGTTGGGGGGTTTTGGGGGGTTTTCTTGATTTTTCCGGGGGGGTTGGGGGGGGGGAATAATTAGTTTTTGTGTGGGGGGGGACTCCCCCCATTTTACGATTGGGGAAAACCCCATTTATAAGGGGGGTTTTTGGGGGTGTGGGGGAGCCCCTCGGGGGGGGGGGTTTTTTTTTTTGGTTTTTTTTTTTGGGACAAAAATTAATGTTTATACTTTTAATCTTTTTTTTTTAATTTTTTTTTCAATGGGGGGTTGGGGGGGGGTGGGGGGGGGGGGTTTTTTTTACCCCCAAAATTTAATTTTTAAAAAAAAAACTTTCCGGGGGTTGGGTTTTTTTTAGGGGGGGGGGGATTTTTTTTTTTTTTTTAACCCCCCCCAGGGGTTTTTTTCTTGGGGGCAAAAAAAATTTAAAAGAATTTAAAAAAAATTTTTTTTAAAACGGGGGGGGGAAGGGGGTTTTTTTTTTCTTTTTTTCTTTTTTTGGGGAGAAAATTTATTTTAAATTGGGACCTCGGGGCCTGGCCCTGGGTTCCTTTTTAAATAAGGGACCGTTAAATTTTAAAAATACCTTTTGGGGGGATTTCCCCCCAAAATTTTCCCCCGAAAAAAATTTATTAAGGCGGACGAATAAAATTAAAGGAAACGGATTGGAAAATGGGGGGGGGTTGGGTGTTAGCACCAAATTTGGGGTTTATGTTATTTAGGTTTTAAAAATATACAAAATTAAATATATTTTTTAGTTTTTTAAGGTTCACTTTCAACACATTTTTTTATAAAAACAATTTAACAAAAAATTTCCACACCTTTCTGTGAAAGAAAAAATTTCCCTTTGGGGACGGGTCTCAACTGCTATTTAGTAAAAACAAAAACCCCCCAATTCTAAAAAAAACGTTGTTTTTTTTTTTTTTAATTTGGGGACTCCCCCAGCAAAAATTGACGGGGTAGGGGGCCTTGTTTGGTTGGTTTGGGGTGGGCCCTTTTAGAAAAGGGGGGTCAAAATAAAAATGACCCCCTAGTTTGGTAAAATTTATATGTCCTGATTTCTTTACTTGAGATTAAAAAATGGTTTAAAAAAAAAAGGAGGCCCAGTTTTGTAAAATTTAAAACAAGTTAAAACTTTTAGAAAAAAATGTTTTTATTACTATGAAGTTTTTTTAAAAAAAATGTAACGAGAAGTTTTCCCCAAACCTTAACAAAATTACTCTCTTTTGGGGAGAAAAAAAAAAAAAAAATTTTTTTTTTAAAGGTAAAAGGGGGATTATATATTCACAAAAAAAAGGTTTTTCAACTCCAAGTTTTCAAAACTTTGCTTTTTTGAACTTTGGCTATTTTACAGACCCTTTTTCCCCCCTTTTCAGTATTCTTCATTTCTAAATTTAAAACCATCTATTTATTGAAAAAAAATTTCTGCCCCGCCCCAAAACCAAATTTTTATTATGAAAAAAGGAAAAACTTTTTCCAAAGGGGATCAAAATTTGGGAAAATAAAATTTTTTAAAATTTTAAAAAAATTTACTGTTTTTGGGCCCCCCTTTTTGATTTTTGAGCCAACCCCCCAAAACAAACTCCCTTTTTCATTTAAAATTTTTGTGGTTTTTATTTTTTAACCCCTTTTTAAAATAAAACCAAAAAAAAAGTAACTTTACCCATGAGGTTGGGGGGTTTTTATTAAAAAGAAAAAAAAAAAGCGTACTCTAAAAAGAAAATCACAAATTAAAAAATTAATTTTTCTCAAAAAAAAAACTGTTCCTCATCCAAAGCTAACAGCTAATAAAGGAGGAAAAATTTTTAAATTTTTATTGGACGCCTGAAATTTTAATAACTTTTTTTTTAAAATTTATGTTTTACGGGTATTAGCTTGGGAAAAGTCAAGTAAAAAAAACCCATCGTTATTTAGAATAAAAGTTCGTTTTTAATTTTAAAATGGGGAATTTTGGGGGCCGGGTCCAGGGGGGAAAACTTACTTCACATATGGTTGTGGAAAATTTTCTTTGTTTGTTGGTTTAATAAAGGGGTTTTTTGTTTTTTGGGGAACTTTAAAAATTACTCAATATATTTTAATTTTTGTTTTTTGTATCAAAAATTTAACCCTAACAAAATTAAATTTACATTGAACGTTTTATTAAAACAAAATTTTAAAAAGAAAATTTTTTGGGCCCCAATTATTGGGTGTCATATACCATAAAAAACCTAATTAATTGTTTTTTTTGCCCAGGGATTAATTTTAATCTCTGTTATTGGGGCTTTTACACTTTAAAAAAAAATTAAATGAACATGGAGGTATGTTTGCTACTTTATTTTTTTAATGTTACCTTATAAACCCAATACTTTAAAAACCGAGAATATTTGAAAATTTTAATACTACAAAATTTAAATTTTGGTTATTTAAAAAAAAGGGTTTAAAAAGTAATAAAACACACTTTAAAAATTTTGTTTTTCGTCGTCATAAAGGTAGAGGATAAAAAACGGTACCCGGGCCCCCTTTTTCCCCAAAACCCAAAAAAGTTCGGGTGACCGATGGAAAACTTTTAACAGAAATACACAGGTGTTACAACAGGGGGGGTTTTAAAAACAAAATTTAAAACAAATTGTTTCGAGGGGAAATTTGGGAACCCCGATTTTGCTTCTCCTTTTATTTCAGGACAAAACAATTCAAATTTACTACACCAAATATTTTCGGTGACTTAACTATTTTGTAAAAAACCCTTTAAGACTTTTTTAAAAAATTTTTCCCAATTTTCCCAATGAAAATTTTTAGTTTATAAAAAAAATTTTTTTGGTTTTAAAACAATGTAGTAAAAAAAAATTTAAATTAGATCGTTAAATTCACAAAAAAAATTTTTAAAACCCTAATAAAAAAAATTATATGTTGAAATTTTAAAAAAAACTGTTTTTTAAATTTTCAACAAAAAAAAATCGGGTTTTTTGAGACAAAAATTTACACATTTAAATCAATAATGCTTTTTTAATAGTCAATCATAAGTGTTTTTCTGGAAAAATATAAAAACAGATTTTGAACCGACTGTAACTAAACATTTTGTGGCCCGGGATGAATGAACATGAGGGCATTAATAGGGTTACTTTTAAATTCTTCTTCATTCATGTACAAACCCTCACGGGTACATTTTTAATGTAGGGTTTTATAAATTTTGTTCTTTAAATAACTCACATTGCATTTTTAAATTTTTTTTTGGCAGTTCAGAAAGGGGAATTTAAAACAAACATATGACTACGCAAATTGATTTGTGGTTTTGTTTTAATTTAATGTTTGGGATTTAATTTTAAAACGTTTTGGTTTCCTCCCATAACTTTTTTCCTTTTATAAGAATGCAAGTTACTTCGTTTTAAAAAATATGTTTTACTTTCAATGAAATTTACTGAAATTTTTTTTATTGTTGGGGTTTTAAAATTTAAACCCAAAATTCCCCGGTGTTTTACTTATATTTACATTTTTAAAATTTTAAAAAAATTTTAAATTACTTTTTTAAAAGGGGTAGGTTGTATGTATTTTCCCAATCTATCGGAAAACTTTGTGTTTTTACATGTAAACTACAACGTTTTTTCGTATGCAAATTGTAGATCATTGTATAAATAGAGCCAGAGTTTTGTATTTGTCTTCATGTATGTAAAATTGGCAGATAAAATAGAAAACACGGGAGGGTTTAGTAAAAACCAAAGTGATTTTTTGATAACCTTGTAAAGCCATGCTAGTTAGTGATTTCCCAAAAATTTGCCCAAACGTTGTTTGAAAGTGATTATAGAAGTTGAAAATTTTATTATACACTTTTATACAATACTATTTTTATTGGTTTTTAGTTGGAGGGGTTTGCCCTATAAAGTTTACGTTCCCCCTCCCACGTAATAAAAACCCCATTTTAGGTGAGAGCTCTTTCCCAAAAATATATTAACGTGACCTTTGACCCCCACGAGGGGGAAAGGGGAGTAAAAACTTTTAGCAAAGTGAACATTTTAAATCTATTCCCAGTGGTCATAAAAATTTGTATGACCAAAAATAATTTTTAAACCCTGCTACAAAAATCAAAAAACCCCACAGAAAAAAATTTAATTGGCTCCCATAAATAGGCATTCCAAAATTAGTTTTCCCCGTTTTTGTGTTTTATTTTTCAATAGAGAAAAATTTTAATAAAAAAAGAACAAAAACATTGATACATTTATTTAAAAGTAGTTGTTGCGTCCTTCGGAAATTTACAATACTATTATCCCAAAAAATCTCTAGGTTTTTTGAATTATTATGAAAAAAGATGGCACTTATGTAATCCCAAAAAACAATGGTTCTATTTTATAGAGTAATTTAAAAAGGGGTAAACCCCTTTTGGGAAAAACCCTAGATCAAGAAATTTAATTACATTAAATTATGAAACATTTTTAGCAGTGTCCTTTAAAATAAAAGAAGCTTTCAAAATTTGGGACGGACTTGAAACCTTTTTAAAAGGGAACTGTTATTTACTGATCCTGTTTCGGAAGGAATGTTCCTTATCTTTTTCCCATCGTTGTCTTTACTAAAGTATATTGAAATAAAAAAAATGTTATTTTTAGGGACCGCTTTTTTAAAACTAATTTACGAGCAATTTTAAATTAATTCTTTGCCACCTTTATAAGAAGAAGCAATAGAAAGAAGGGGACGTAAAAAAGAGGGTCCCCAAAAGGGGAAAGTGCAAAAAAAGGGTGAGAAGCATTGAAAGTTTCAACATAAACATTTACTTGAGTAAATAAATCCCCAAATACTCCCAAATTTGTATTTTCTCATGAGATTTGCTCTAAATCATGGTTTATTAAAATGATACCCCATGGAAATTTAAAAAACAAATTATAATTTTTTTTGTTTCCTCAATTTTAATTTTACGAAAATAAGGTTAAATGTGGAAAAGGCTTTTAGGGTTTAGACACTTAAATGAAGGGTTTGTGCAAAAAAACTACTTTTTTTAAAATAAACCATAGCTTTTCTTTTTTGGGTTTTTTTCATTATTTTCATTATTCATTCTAAGACCCCCGATCGTGGGAGTGTGGGGGGAATATGAGGATTGAAGGGATTTGTAAATAAAGTGTTATGTACGAGTGTAGTCATTGTTAAAATCGGGGTTTCGATTTTGCCTAAATTTAAGGACTATTTTTAATACCCCCAACAGCCAAAGCAATTTGGGGGACAAAGCTTTACGTGGAACCCAAAACCACGTATTTGTTGGTTTTGTTTTTAAGCTAACTGACAATTTCTGACAATCAGTTTTTTTCCCTACCCCAACATCTAACTTTGGGATACCATCCAAACATGGACCCCCGACTTCCTATACGCCCCATGTGATGGAAAACCTTTAAAGGGAAACGCCGTGGTGGTATTAAGGGAAAACGAGCAGGGAAAACCCTTTTCCCCTAAAATCCCCCAAAAACCACTTATATATAATTTTATATTATATATATTTATATATTTATTTTTTATATATATATAAGTTAAAAAATTTAAAATTTATAAAAAAAGAACTTTTAAAAAATCAAAATTTGCTATAAAAAATTTAACCATTTCTAACTGGGATCCTTTTTTTTGGGTGATGGGTTTTTTTGGGGGGAGAGTCAAAAAAATATTCGAAATGACAATTTTTCAGGGAGGGTGTTTAGAGAAAAGGGATTGTTTGGGGTGATTCTTTGCAAATTGTGTTGGGGAAAGCTCAAAAAAGGAATTTGATTTGGTTTGGGATTAAAAAATCAAAATTTAAAATAATGTTCTTTCTTTTTCGGAAAAATGCACCCCAAAATTAAGGGCCCATTCAATAATTTTTTCTAAAATTTAAATTACTCTTAGAAAAATTTTGAAAAACTTATCATTTTAAAGTGTTTTAAATAATTATATTAGTATTACTATCTACATAGTTTTGTTGACGTAGGGGGGGCCCCCAAACCTAAGACCCCTTACTTTTCCTTTAAATTGTCAGTTTATGGTTCCAAAGTTCACTATTTCTCTATATAAAAAAATTTTTCCCATTTTTTCAGAACATTTTATTTTGTTTACTTTTCGCAAAATGCATTTTTTTAAAAAGGAAGAGTAAACGTTTAGTTTTAATGTCAAATGCTTTTTACCCAGAAAAAAGGGGGGCAATTTTTTTTTTAAAAACCCAAGGACAATTTTTTTGATACAGATTTTCTAAAAATATCTTAATGATAAAAAAAACTCCCCCGAGAAAAAGTAAATTTTATGTTTTAGGATACAGTATATAAAATTACTTAAAAGCCCCTAACCTGTCTTCGAAAAAAGGAAAAATACCCTTTGGGTTGTTTTTTTATTTAAAGTCCAAAAAAGCTCCCCCCCGTAACAAACTGATTGTGTTAGTATATCGAGATCCCGTAAAAACCTTTTTACAAAAGGGCCCCCAAACCCACTCCATCTCCCCTGCTTCTCGATCCTTCACTAACCCAAATTTAAATTTTTAAAAATTGGGTTAATTTTAAGGCAGTGTTATGTTTTTTAAAACCTTTTTCACAAGTCCAATATTCTTTAAAACCCAAAAAACCTTACCTTCCATCCCACTTTGCAGGTTTTAAAAATTTTAGTTTGGGGCCCGAAAGGTTGGTTCATGTGGAAATATGAACTCCTATTAGGTTGTGTGTAAGATAAAATATCTTTACATGAAGTTTGTAATTTTTTTGGGTGGGTAGGGAATAGCATTTATTTTTTTCCGTTATTTATATTGTTAAAAAATGTTATTTTAAAAAACCCACATATCGAAAAAATTTAAATATAAAATTACTGTTAAAAAATTTAAAATGCTTAAAAAAAATTAAAAGAAATATACGCATGGTTTGAAAAAACCCAAATTTTTATCTTCCCCATCGGACCAAAGGGAATCGAAAAAAAAGAATGAGAATTGTTTTTTATTGCCCATTATTTTCGGACAAACATCCCCACAGACCACCCAAACTAATACTTATGAACAAATTTTTAAAATTAAAAACACATTATCTGTTATAGATGTACTTACTACATTGTGAAGAATTTTGGTTTATAATAGGGTTACGTTTACATCGTTGGATATGTTATAAAAAATCATGAAAACATCTTTGGTTTTTTGTGAAACCCTCAAAAAAATTAAGTTGAGGGGTGGGGGCAACCAGGGGGTTTGAAAAAAAAACGGAAGGGATTTCTTAATCATGGTTAGGGTGGATGGGTCACAAATTTTTTTAAAGGAAAGTGCGTTTGGGATTTTAACTCCGATTCTAAGTTGGTTTTTTTTAAATTTAACCCTGCCGGATTAAACGGGGTTTAACATTTATATGAATCCAACTAGCCGTGCACCTTATGCCCCATTTTTTTCCCAACATGGTTTGGGTAAAATTGCCCTCACGTTTGTCCGTTTCTACATTTCCCCGGGGGTTTTTTTAGGGTTTTTTCTTTTTAAACCCTTAGATACGATGTTATAACTTCTTATTTTCAAAAAATTTTTTCCCAAAAAAATTAAAGTTTAATTAGAATACTTCTAAAATGATTCATTTAAAATAGTACATAATTTTAAAGCTATGTATAAAGTGTTTGTTATCTTTGTGTTATAACAAAAGTACAAAATTTTTCGAAATTTGAAAAAAAATATATATAAAAGTATATATATAAAAATTATATATATATATATATATATATATATTTTTTATATATTTTAATTATATAATTTTATATATATATATATATATAGTTTGGGCAATAGCCCTTTAAGAGTAATGTTTCTGTCAGGGGTTTAAAATTTGGGTTGTGGCCCAAAATTAACAGCACCCCCCCAGGCTTTTTGTTTTTTTTAACCCCGGGAAAGGGAAAACCAAGCTTTTACGCAGTTTTTAAAATTTTGTTTTAGTGTACGAAAAACCCATTTTAATTAAATCATTATTTAAAGTACCCCCTTTTTTCGCCCCTCAATTAATTTTTTCCCATAAAATTTTTAAATACAAACCAATTTATAAATTATTTTTTAAATTAAAAAATTTTTTTAATTTATATGAAAGTATAAAAAAAACGTTTTTGTGTTTAAAAAATTAAATTTGGGAAAAAGAATTTTTCTTTTAAATTTAAAAAACTGTAAGTTTTAAAAGTGATTTTTTGACATTTTATCGATAATTTGGGGGTGATTTTAAAAATTAGGGTTTGTGAAAGGAAATGCAGCCATTTGAATTGTTAATTTTAAAAAAAAATTAAAAAATCGTTTCCATATTTTTTATTCACTGGGGTTTGTTTTTTAAATTAAATTGTTTATTCTATTTACCCAAAAAATATGGGATTTGCCATCAACTAAATATTCGTATCTAAATCAAAAAATTTAAAAACCAAAATTTGAATTTTTTAATTTTCATGTTTTTCCCAAGGGTTCCCCGTCTTTTTCCCAAACTATGTAAATGAAACCACACATTTAATTTATATATATATATATATATATATATAAATTTATAGTATTTTATATATAATATATATATTGGGTTTAGACAAAAAAAGTTAGCTTTAAAAAAATTTTTTTTTGGTTTGAAACTCCCAATTTTAGTGAAAAAATTGGAAAAATATTATTATTTTTCCCCCCCAACCAATGTTTAATAAATGGGCCCTTTTTTTATTTTTTTTTTGATAAACTGTAGTTTTATTTAAAATTAGTTTTCCCCATATTCTTTAAACTTTTTTCCTTTTTGGCGTTTTTTTTGGGAAAATCTACACAAAAATTTTACATAGGAATTAAAGGGTAAAAAAATTTTTTTTTATTGTGAGTTTATTAAAAAAGGGAAATTTGTAAAAAAGTGGAAATTTTTTAGGTTTTTTTTAAAAAAAGCACAAGATATACGGGCCCAGGAAATTTTCCCCAAAAAATTTTACTGAAAAAGAGGCCAATAACAAAAAAAATTTTTCCGTTTTTTTAAGTTTTAAAACGATGCAATAAAACGGTATTCTTTACTGTCTTCTAATGGTTAATACAAAAACCCTATCCTGAAAAAAAGGTTTGTTAAAATCCCAAAGGGGATCATTGAAGTATTTCCAAAATACGGGTTTAAAATTTAAAAGGGCAATCCCTTTAAAAATGTTGAAATTTCATATTAAACAGTAAATTTTATTTTCCATAGCTTAGTAAATCCCCACACAAATACTAAGTTTAAATCGATCATCCAAAGTCCACTTTCTCTTATACCACATTAAAAAGGGGGGAAATGCATAGAAAAAAGTTGTTTTGGGTTTTTAAATTTTTGTTTTCCCAGCAGGCCTTATAGTTGTAGCCTTGTTTCCTTTTAAATTTTGTAGTAAGGTAAAAGCTGTCATGGAGTTTTCAACGCAGAGATTGGGAGATGCACTTGTGTATGGTTTTTTTGTGACGGAAAATTTGCAGGCCTGCTCAAAAGAAAATACCAATTACGTTACCCAGATTTTAGGTTTTCTAGTACTTAATTTTTTTTTCAAAGGCTACTTTCAGCGTTTGTTGGAGGGGAAGAAGTGTCCCAGGCACCCAAAAACGAGGTAGGCCCTTTGCTCCCCCGAGTTTTAGGTTTGGGGTTTGATGGGTTTCCCAAAATTTTGGGTTGGTCGAAATCCTAAAAAAAGCGGGCCGACAATAGCCGGCAAAAAGTTGGTTTTTTTCCCAAAGGGGAAAGGGATTTTAAAGTATTTTACATAAAAATAATTTTTATCCGTTCATTTTACAAAACCCCCCAATAATAGAACCACAGAATCATGCCCCCAAGAGTACAGTTCTGTCCTGGTGGCTCAACGTGATTTTTAAGAAATATCATTTTTTGAGAAAGATCCTGTACACTGATGGGGTTTTCCTTTATAGGGCTGGCTTTTTTAAAACACGAAAAACCTGCATCACTGGGCCAAAGAAAATCCAAGGTGTCCAAAGAAAGTTCTTTTTAAAAGGGACGTTTCCAAGTCAACGTAGGGCCCGGTGCCCACCCGGGAAACCCAATTTTATGGCCCCGCAAATTTTTCCAAAAAATTTTTAAACGGTAAAAACTTTTTAGATTTTTAAATTTTTCCCTTTCCCCCACCTTCTGGAGGGGACTTTGGTCTGGGACTTAACGTGGGGCAACTTTTCTTTTTCCCCGCAAGAGGTGCCCCCCCTCATTTCCCCCATGATGTGGGGAACAATGGTGAGGGGAAAAACAAACCCTATGTGGTTTTGGGTTTCGGTTTGGAAACCCTTTTCCCTTGGGGCCGGCCGGGATTACTGACCTCTCTCCTAGGGATTTTTTTTTTTGGGGGGATGAAAAAAAAATGAAGTTTTATTCACCCCTTTTTTGAACTCAGAAAAAGAATGGAAAAACAGAATTCAGGTAGCTCCCCAAAAAGGGGTGCGAGACATTTTTAACTGTGAATGTGACGGTCGGGCCCCATGAGGAAAAGCGTGCAAGGGCTTCCCATAAGAAAACGGGGCCCGACAGTTTGAGAAATTACTCTGTAGTTTTACATTTTTTTCTTTTGTTTTTCTTCTTTCATTATTTTTAGGTGTTGTCTTGTGAAAAAAACTTTTACGTATGTAGTGAAAAAAAAAAAAATTTGTTATTTTGACTCTTAAAATGATCCTGGGGCTTTTTTAAGCTAACCTTGTTTTTAGGAAAAGATTCTGTTTTAAACCCCTTAGAAGAGGGAGTAGGGAAGTTACAGTTGTATCATTTTCACAAAAAGTTTAAAAAAAACCCGGGAAAGTTTTTTCTGTTATTAGCCTTTCTTCAGTAACTATTTTAAGGAAGTTTTTGGGCCCCTGTATATCTTTTTAACTTTTTTTTAAAAAAACCCTTTAAAAATTCCACTTTTTTCAAATTTTCGTTTAAAAAAAATAAAATAAAAAAGTAGTCCCTTTAAATTCCTATGTAAAATGTTGTTTTAGATTTCAAAAAACACCCCCAAAAAGGGAAAAAAAAAATGTTAATAAATGTGGTGAAAACAAAAGTTTTATTTAAAAAAAAAAAATGTTTATTAAAAAAACAAAAAAAATTTTCTTTTTATTAACAGGGTTTGGGGGAAAGAAAAATTAAATTTATTTCCTTTTTTTTGTTACTAATATGGGGTAGTTTCCCCCAGAAAAAAATTTTAAACACAACTTTGTTCCCCCCCTGTATTTACAGGGTATATAAATAAATTTCATTTTTTTAAATTAGTTTAAGAAAAATATGTTTTTAAAAAAATTTTTTTAATTTAAAAAATTTTATTAATACTTTTTTGGTTTTTTTAAAAAATTGTTATTGGTTCTACTTTTTATCAATTATCAAAAAAAAATCTTTTTCAACAAAAATCGTCCATAAATGAAACTAGTTAGGGTACTTGCATATTAAACAAAACCTTGTATTTTCCCTTTCCCTTGGGGTTGTATTTAATTTTTTTTGTGGGATACCAAATGGGGATAAAAAAAATTTTGCTGCCTTTTTTGATTCTTTCTCTCCCAAATTGTATAATAAAAAATGTTAATTGTTATTTTTTCTAAAATAAAACCCAAAAAGCATTCTGAAAGAGTAAACCTATTGAGTTTTTTATTTGTATGTAATTGTTTTACTTTTTAATTTTTATGATTTTTTCCCCAAAAATGGTTTTTTAATCAGTACGAAGGGTTGTAGACTTGTTACAATAATATATACAATTAAAATAAAACCACTTTCCCCAACATTTTCTATTTTTTGGGCTTTAAAGTAAACATTCCATAAACATTATTTAAAAAAATTTTAAATTTAAGTGTGGGGGCCCC
The DNA here is from genome assembly GCA_035578905.1 of Stictocephala bisonia. Lineage (NCBI taxonomy): Eukaryota > Metazoa > Arthropoda > Insecta > Hemiptera > Membracidae > Stictocephala > Stictocephala bisonia. The sequence goes on from JAQJVL010001777.1 coordinate 15,169, forward strand.
CTCTTTGAAAACCCAAAACCCTGGAGGGTATTTTTAAATTTTTTTAAAAAAATTTTTTCCCTGTTTTTGTTATGTTTTTTTTAAAAAGGGGAAATTTAATTATTTCCCCAAAAATTCCCAATGTGTCATTTAACAAAAATTTTTTTAATTTATGGTGTAATTTTAGAATAATAAAAATTGAGTATTTCTTATAACAAAAAAATGAGTTAAAAATTTTGGTAGTGTATAAAAATACAGCCCGACCCCAAAAATTTTAAAATATAGGTTTTATTCACAAAAAAAAATTAAAAATTACACTACGTTATTAATCGTCTTTATTTTCAATTCAAGTAGAGTGTAATGAAGCTCCCTTATTTTAAAAACCAAAGTATAAAATAAAAATCAAATCAAAATTTTTTTATTCCCGGGGAAAACCTTACAAAAAATGCATACCCAATTGTAAAAGATTATACAAAACTAAAATTTTTTACCATATACCCCACAGAAAACCCCCAGTCATACATACATTGTTTTTTCCTTCTTTTTATCATCCCAAATTCCCCCCCCCCCCGCATCGGTTTTTAAGTCTTTAATTATGTGGTTCCCCCGTCATATCCCAAAAAAAATTTCATCACGGGTTTAATAGAACGCCTTTGTGACCCCTAAACAGCGTTTGAGCGGGGGTTTTTAACCCCCCTTTGGGGCTTTGGGGCATTTCAAATTTGGAACTGGCACTTGTTAAAAAAAAATTCGGAAAACCCCGCATTTAAGGGCAAGCGTTCGTGAACTACCCCCTGGGCCCCCAGTTCGGAAAATTTTGGGCCTCCCCCTCTTTATTGTACGTATGATTGTCTGCCCCCTTATCATGTTTCCCTTGGGAGACTTTAAAAATAAGGTTTTCCAGTATATAGAGGGGGCAGGGTCAACATTTTGCCATTTGTTTGAAGGGAATCTTTGCAGGTTCTCTAAACCCTTAAAGCGCATTTTACGAATAGCTCTTTTTTGGGGCAATTTGAACCCCCTATGGTGATTATTTTTTCTGAGAGGTGGCCCCCTGGAATTACCCCTCGTTTATACAACCTACAATAGAATATCTTTATTACTTTATTTAAAATTTAAAATTGCATTAAAAAATCAGTTACATATTATTGTATACCTTTAAATTGCACATATACAAAATCTCTTTTCGGGTCGTTTAAAAAACTTTTTTTACTTGGGGATTTTTTTACGAGTTATTTTCATCTGTGAAAGGGTTATTTTCCCCTTTTTCCCCCCGTGGGGGCTTTTAAAAAACTCGTCAACAGAAAAATTTTTTTTTGGAACCTTTAGACTTTTTGGGTTTGATTTTTAAAATTTGAGTTGGAATAAACGGACTCTATGATGCTTTGGAAAAAGGGTTTTTGATTAATCTGACTCCAGCTTTGAGGGGAAAGGGTTTTACATTTTCAGAAAAATTTAGTTCTAGGGAAACTGTGTTCGAAAATTGCCCCTTCCTTTTGGTGTTGGAATGTATGCAAAATACCCCCTTGAGCCCATTTTGCACCAAAATATTGGCTTTTTAAAGGGGAAAAACTCAGTAAACCCAAAGCTCTGGGGAAACCCTTTGCAATCTTTTTTTTACGTAATTTTAACAATATTCTGTCTTTTTTTCAGAAACCCTAAAGGGATTTTTTCCCAAATTTATATTTGTCAAGCCCCATTGGGGTAAATTTTAGGGGAGGGAATAAGATAAAAAATAGGTTTTGCCCTTTAAAAACCCCTTTCTACGGAGAAAAAGTTTTGCAGGGTTATTTTCAAAAAAAAAGATCCTTTTGAAGTACCCTCAGAAGAGCCTTTTAACCCACCTCAACTTTTCCAAGTCGTACTTTGTAAAGGGGTTCCAACTAAAAACCCTAAGTAAAATCATCTTCTCTAAAGGAAAAAATTTAATTTGTTTTGTCTTTGAGAGATTTATTTGGAAATTTATTTACAAAAACATTTATGAATACAAGGGGTTTTAATCTAATTTTTTAAATTCTATTTATAAATCATTTTTTGAGAAATTTCTTCGGGGGAAAAAGTCTTTACTATACTGATAAAGACTTTTTTACACTCTTATCACGAATATAAGGGGATTTTTATAAAAACCCGTTTCCCATTGGGCTTTAGGGAAAGGGTTTTCCGAGTTATCGAAAGGGTTAATGGGAGCCCAAAGCAATATGGGCCCCGTGGCCCCTTGGATCGATGCCCGTTTAGCGACCCCCCGCCTTGCACGCACCCCCGCCCCTTTTGGTCCTGGCGGTGGTTCGGAGTCCCCCCATTGGGCCCGTTGGTCCCTGGTTAAAGTGTTAGACAGGGCTTTTAAAGCCCCAACTTCCCCGGGGAATAAGACGATTTTTTTAGATTGTTTCCCTTTTAAATTTAAAACCCCCCCCCTCGATATATATATATATATATATTTTTATTTTTTTTAAAAAATTTTTTAAAAAATTATATATATTTTTATATATATATAAACGTTGATCACAACCTTTTGATAAAGATTATGGGTTTATCCATTTAAGATAGGGTCATCTTCCCCAGGGGATTCTAGTTAACATTTTCTTTTTTTATTTTAAAAGAATTAAATTTTTAAAAAAAACCCTCAGCGTTATGGAAAAATTTTGGGGACAAGTTAATATTTATTAGTCATGTTTATTATTGTTGAAAAAAATTTTTAAATATATAATTCCCTTATAAACGAACACACCCATTTACAAAATTTTCCTCTTTTATTTATAGTTTTTATCATTTCAAAAACCTTCAGTGGGGGGTTTTATAGGTACTTTTGCTAAATAAAACTTTTTTTACAAAAGCCCCAAAAATTTTTATAGAAAAAATTTTTTAAAGGGGTATGATAAAAAATGAAAATCCCTCTTTTTTAAAAGGTTATTTTAATAGCCCAAAACTTTATAAACAAAAAAATTTGTATCTAATTTTGTGTGCTATAAAAAAGCCCCCTTGTCGTAATTTTTTTTTTGGATTCATTTAATGTTTAAAAAAAAAATTTATTTTCCATTTAATCTATACGGTATTTAATCCTACAACTTTTTTATTAGTCCGTAACCCAAACAGATATCATTAAAGTTTGGGAATTTAATTTTAAAAGGGGGTTATTTGGTATGTCACCAAAAAAAATTTAAATAAATAATACATGAATTAGGGTTTTGTTAAATTTAAATATTTAGTTCGGGACTGACCAAAAATTACTTAATAAATAACTAATCATATGAGCTTTTAAAAATTATTTAGAATTACTCAATTGTTTATAGGAATATATTTCTTTTTTTACTGTAACAAAAAATTAAAAACAACATTGCATTAAAAATTGGTTTTTTAAAATGCCCGTGATTAAAAATTTTTAACTATTACTTTTCATTTGTATGTGGCTAAATTTTGGGTTGCCATGCAGATAGAAATATTTTTTCCTAAATTATATTCCTAGGGGGGAAAATAAAAAAAATTTCCTTGATTCAAAAATATATTTGGAAAACCAGTTACATTTTTTTTTAATATTTTCTTGCCCATTTTTTTAAATAAGTTCTATCAAAGGGAAATTTAAAAATATTTTATATTTTTTCAAAAAAGGGGGATGTGAGTTACAAAAATTTAAAAAATTCATGTTTTTAAAAACCCGATTTTAAAGGAATAAGTAGAATATAGGGGAAAACTTTTAATATCAGGAATACGATGACATTTTTTCCCTTATTAATATTGTTTTATAAAAAATGTTTTTTCTGAAAAATATGTGAAGTTTTGGGTGAAAATTCGGGATTTCTAAAAACCTTTTTTAAAGATTGCCTGGGTTTAGCAAAATTGGGTGTAAGGGTATAGTTTTGAAAAAATTTTGGGTATTTGAAGTTATTTTCCCTGCAAGGAGATGGGATATTTTATTATAATTACATTAAACATTTTTGGGGATAGGAACGTAGTCTGAAAAAAAAAAATATGATTATGATGAAAAAGCTCGCTTATTGAATTTTTAATTACATTAACCTACAAAAATTTAATTACATTTTTTAAAAAATAAATTTCGGGGGCCTTTTTTGGGCTACAATTTTTCATTTTCAAAACCCAAAAAGGGCCGCTAACAAAATATTTTGTGAATGTTATAAATTTAAAGGCAAACCCCGGGCTTATTCATTCCGAAATAAAAATAACATAAAATGTTCAAAAATAGAAAAAATTTTTTTTTTAAAAGGGACATACTTTTATACAATGAATTAAAAAATATTCAACATTTACCAACCCCACTAAAAACTGAAAATTGACCTCTATAATTTAAAGGAAAAAAACTGAAAAGCCTATTTAAATGGGTCCAGGGGTTGTTACAGTGTCTGGGTTTTTTCAGATGGTAATTTTGCCTATTTTTAAGATCCCATTTTGAACGTTTTATTTATTTTTGATTTTAATTTATCATTTTAAATACTCTTAGATAGTATTTTTGGTTATTTATTTAAAATTTTTATCTTTGTTTGTAGGCTGTTTATTTTTACTTAGGCAATGCAGGGTTATATATTTTAAAATTAAAAAAGCTCAAAAAAGGGAGTTTTTTTGGGAATTGACTCACAAAATAACTCACTCATCACTAGTTTTTCCAATTTCCTTTTGATAGAAAAGGGCCCATTTGTGACTTTTTTTTTGGTTTTTTAAAAAAGTAAAAACAAAATTTATTTTCACCCTGAAAAAAAAAACCTATCAAAATTATAAAAAACCACATCAAAAAATATTTTCCCAAAAAAGGATAGCTTGGGTTTTTTAAAAAAATTAAAATTAAAGAGCTGTTTTTTTTTTTTTTTTTTTAAATTTAAAACACCCTCATTTTTTTATGTTTGAAAAATTATACTACGATTGGACGGGGGTTGAAAAGTGACCTGCAGGGTATAGAAATTTGTATTTAGGGGTTCCAGTAGCAGGGGGGAAAGTGTTCCCCAATCCTTTCTCTATTTGGTGTAAAGGGGTTTGTTTTAGGAGGGGGGGCGATATTTAAGGGAGGTTGTGGTAGGTTATGTGTTTGTGGAATTCATCTACAAACGGTTACCGGGGTGTTTTAAAAACTAAATAAAATTTAAAAAAAATTTAAATTTTTTATAGCCCTTAGTTCTTGTATACAAATTTTTTTTTTTAAAATTTTTTTATTGTGTTTTTATAAATCTTTTTGAATTTGAATATTACGTTCCTAATGATCTTCCGATTATACGTTAAAAAAATTACATTTTTTAAAAAATTTTAACGAAGTCATTTGAAAAATAAATCAAAAAAAGTAGGGATAAATTATTTTTAAATTTTAAAGGGTATATCAAGAATTATTTCTATCAATTATTTGTATTTTAAATTAAATAATTTTTTTAAAACACAATAATTTCGAAAAACCCAAATAATAGTAAAACCTAATAAAAATCAAAAATTTGAAAAGAAACCGACTACACAAGCTGATTCTTAAATTTCCTATCCCCAAAATTCCTTTTCCCCAAATTTCCCATTTTTCCAGCTTTCCCTATTTTTCCCATTTTCCCTTCTATTCTTTCCCCGCCAATGGTAAACCTAGCACGTTGTTTATAGTAGGCGGACCCTTTCCCACTGGGGTACCCCATGACGGAAATGGGGAAAGTTTTTACGTGGGTTCGTGGGGGAAATTTTAAAATACAAAAATGTGAGATTTATTACATAAAATGTTTGTTATAACATTATGATAAAAAAAATAAAATATTCAGATTTAATTAAGATTAAGGAATTTGGGTCAATTGCCTTTTTAAAGTAATAGTAAAACTATGGGTTCACGGCACTATTCTCGAAGCAAGTTAAAGTCCCCCCCCGTACATTAACATCCTATAACCAAAACCCAGCACTGTAATGGGGGCTTTTTCATAGTGAAATTTGCGGGCCCAAAAACTTTCCGGAAAATGCAGGGAAAAACCCTTTGGTATATCCCGTTTACGTGTAAAGTGCGGGAAAGTTAGACCTAGGATCTAGTATTTTTTGGGGAAATACGGGAAAATTACTTTGATTTTATATGCTTGAATTTAGTCTAGATTTGTACCCTAATTTATTACAATTTTTTTAAAAAATTAAAATTACAGTGCAAACATTTTTACAACAGTAAAAAAAATAATTAAAAAAGTTTGTTTTTGGGTTTAAAAAATTTTACTTAAACGAAATTTTTTAAAAAAATTTTTCAATTATATTTTGGTTGAAACTACACCTGAGCGTCACACTGAAAAGGGGTAAATAAGATTGCTTTTAAAAATTTTGTAAAAACACTGTTGTATTAACTTGTACCCGGGCCCCACGATTTTTATTTAGGGCTTTTTTAAAGCAAAATTTTGGTTAGCTGTTTTGCCGGATAATAAAACATAAAGTTTTAAAAAAAAAAAAATTTTTAAAATTTTGCCATGGGAAAAACCCTTTTGGTGTGTAAAAATTTAATTTTTTAGAATAAAAACCTGTTCCCCCTTTATACTAAAAATTTTGCTATTAATTAAAAAAATTTTGAAGTAAAATTTTAACTATTTGGGGTTATGGAAAAATTTTAATAATTTTCGGGGTTTTTAATAAAAAAAATTAAAATTTATCGAGAGAATAGCCCAGCTTAGGGGGTTTTAATGTTTTTTTGAAAGAAATTTTGAAAAAAAAATTAGGGATATCTTTTTAACTCCTTTTAGCAAGAATAGCTTAAATCGTAGTGGAAAATATTAAAATAACTTTTTTTAATGAGTAATTATTTTAGGAAAAAATTTAAAAAAAAGTCTTATTGAAATAGTTTGGTAATTTAACCCAAAAAATTTGGGAAAGGGGGGGAAAAGGCAATACGTACGAAAAAAAAAAATTTACAATAATAAAGATAAACATATTTTTTAAAACCCCTTTTTTCTAAAGTTTTATTGAAAAAAATTTACATGACCTAGAAAAATTTCTTTCAACCCTCCAACGTTTCCACAATGGGGTAAATTTAAAAAATTGAAAAAAAAAAATGTATGTGGTTTTTCCTTTTGACAATGTTCTATAAAATGGTAAGAAATGTAACTAAATTCTTAAATAAATAGGTATATTTCTTTAAAAAATCTTTTTTTTGGTGTAAATTTTCAAAAATTTTTTGGGTTGTTGTTGATTTCAGTAGGCCTTTATAAAAGGGGAGAGCTTTTTAAAATTTTAGGATTATGAGGGGGGTTTCCAAAACCCTTTAACCTTTGGGCTTTCATAACTCATTATATTGAAAAAACAATGTTTTGTAAAAAAAAAAGACACTGTTGTATTCATATAAGATAATTTAAAAATTTTTGGAAAAAAGACATTAAAATTTTTTTTTTATATTACTATATTTTTACTTTAAATTTCCAGTCAAAAAATCTGTAATAAAAAAGTACAAGAACTAATTGTTTTATTTTACGAAAAAATATATTAAATGAATTTTCTTTGTCAGTTAGGGTTTTGAAAAAACTTTTTTGAAAATACAGGGGAATAGTAATTATCTAAAAAAAACCCAAATCAAAATTAATGCTTTGGCCACTAGGTTTTTTATTTTGAAGAAATTTGATAATTACATTTTAAGAAAAAAATTATGATGTTTTCCCCAAAAAGACGAGTTGATAGTTCCTCGGGTTTTTTAGGGCTATATTATAAAATAAGTAGGTAAATTAAATTTGTAATGGAAATGTTTCCAGCTCGCTTGTAAACCCTGTCATCCCCCACGGGACCCCGAAAACTGTCGGTTTAATCTCCATGCAGAGGAACGAAATCCCTTTTGAGTAATATTAAACTAACTTGTCAAAACTTTACTGTAAAACCCAACTGTGAAAAAATCATACCTAACTCTTAAAATTTTTAAATTTGTACTTTTTTATTTTTTTTTTAACTTTAAGGTTTTTCCCCCCCCAAGTCAAACAAACTAAAATACAGAATAATTCAGTTATTAAAACGGGAAACCCCCAAATGAGTACACAAATTTAATTTTTCGCTTATTTAAAACATTAAAAAACCTAAAAATTAAAAATTATATTTTATTTTACGAAAAGTATTCGATTTATAATTTTTTTTTTAAATAAACAAGTGTTTCCCAATGTCTAGAAAATTTATTCCCCTTTCCCGGGAAAACCTTTGAATCCCTATCGTCAGATTCCCCAAATTTCCCTGTCTAGTTTTGGGAGCCTATGTTATTTATAAAAAAATTGTTTTTTTAAACAAAAGGGAGTAATCCCTAAAAATTGAGTCCATGCCCCTAAAAAAAAAGGGTTTAAACCAAATTTCAACCAACATATCAGTTTTTTTTTAAAAAAGAAATGATTTTCATTATTTTTCAAAAATTGTGCTATTTCGCAAAAACGTAAGTTTTTTTTAAACATTATATTTTTTCCTTTTTTGCACTAACATAAATAGTCGATTTCAATTTTTTTTTCCATGTTATAAAAAGTGACAATATAGGGGAACAATTTTGGTACACTCACTAGTTATATGCAGTAATTTCGCCCCCAAACCCAGGGAATTTAGCCCGTTTCAAGTTTGTTGGGACTTTTTATTTTGGTGACAAATCAAAAAAATGGGGAAAAACATTTCCTAGTTATGTGCCAGTATATTTCGCACTAACACAAATAGTCGATTTCAAGTTTTCCTACATTTTTAAAATATGTGACAGTTTTACGAAAAAATGTGAATACATTTTTATGTTATGTGCCAGTATTTTTTGGGAAACTAAACACAAATACTGGGTTTTCAAGATTCCTACACTGTTATATATGTGACAATATAGGGAGAAATGTAAATTCACTCACTAGTTTTTGTCCCTTTTATATTTGCACTAACACAAAAGTCGATTTCAAGATTCTTAAAAGGGTTATATATTTGGCAATTTTCCCAAAAAAATGGAATCATTTCAATATTTTTGTCCCAGTATATTTTACATGACACAAATAGTCGATTTCAAGATTTACACTGTTAAATAGGTGACAGTATACAAAACAATGTGAATACACTCATAGTCATGTGCCAGTATATTTATGGGGTTTGAAAAAAGAAAAATATTTAAACCTAAAAAATTTGTTGTATGATTTTAAAAGCATCTTGCAAGGGGATTAGCAATGAATCATAAACAGTTCTTAAAACCTCAGAAAAAACTTTAGTCTTTTTTTTTACTTTTTTTGTAATGTGGGGAAAAAAATTTAAAAAAAAAAATATCATACTGATTAATGAAAAATTGGGTATCTCTTTACGGGAAAGAATCAGCAATCTTTTCGAAACCCCCTGGTTTGAGTTTTTTCTTTCAGTTGTTGGTTTATTTTTTTTGGTTTTTTTGGGTTTTTGTCAAAAACCCATATAAAAACCAAAATTTTTAAAAAATTCTCTTTCTCAATTTTTTTTTGTAAGTCAGTACATTAAGGCTTTGCGTAGTAAATTTTGGGGTTTTCCCGCACTCACTTTGGGCCGGCTGTTTTTGGGCGGGCACCAACAAAAAAAAAATCGTTTAAACCCCCAAGTTTTAAATAATAAATTTATTAAAAATTAATTATTCATTAATTTATCCATTTTAAAGGAAATGTTTTTTTTAATGTTAAATAAGATTTTTTTAAGACATGTTTTTGGGAAGTTTATTTTTTAAAACCCCCAATTACGAGTATAGTTATATGGCGAAAGAGACTTGTAATACTTAGTTAAAAGTGGATTTTTTGCGAGATGAAATATAAGAAAGGGGTTTAGAGAAAGGCCACTTAATACCCCGGGGGGTTTGGGGTGGACCCTTTGAGCCCACTCTTTAAATTTAATTCACAAAAAAAGGGCTTAAACTTTCTACGCTACGAACAAATCTGGTTATAAGGAGGTTTCCTTAAAATTTCCCTTTTGGGAATTTAATCCTTTTTCCTCAAAATTAAGTTTTTAAACTTGCGTTTAAAACCCTTAAAATGATAAAAAATTTAATATTTTAAATACGCATTTTTTATGTACTTACCCTTATAATTTTAAACGGACCCCTTAAATTTAAAGAAATTAACAGAAACCCTGTCAATTATGTATGCCTTTTTAACAAAAACTCATGGAAAAACGCCAAAAACCCAACGGAAAATTTCTGGGCCCTGTTATTCATGTTGACTGGCACTTTTCCCCTTTGGTATATTTTAAAATTTAAATATAAAAAAAATACTTTTTCAATAATACAAAATTGTAACTAAAAAAAGCAGGGGTTTCCCCATGTGTTTCAGATGTTTCGGGTTTCACCCCGTCACTTGTTACGTCAGGGAAAATTCGGCCTTCACCCTTTGGGCTGTAGCTTTCGAGTATTGTTTTTGATGGGCATCGATATTTTAAAAAAGAAAATTTTCTTAGTACTTATACAAAGAAAAATTTTAAAGGATAAGTGATTTTTTTTTAAATAAAACCCATATATGAAAAATTTTTTTAAAATTTTTCCAGGGGGGTTCACTTCGGTGTGTTGACAAAAGTTGATGAAAATTTGTCATACTAAATATTTGTAAATCATCCCTTTTAAACTATTTAAAAATAACTTAAAATGAAACAAGTAATGTTATTTTTATAGGGTTTTTTTACTTGTTTTTTGGATACAAAAATTAAAAATTTAAAAAGTTTTTTTTAATTTAAATTTGTAATTCCTTTTAGAGGTTAATTGTTACCGTATGTACTAATAAAACTTTAAAATTTTTTATAATAGTACTAAATAACAATTAAACTAAAATAAATCGATTTTTTCTTTGTGGGGACCACACAACGGTGTTTTTAACGAAAGGGTTTAATTTAGGGGTTTTAAATCCCCCAGTTTTTTGGAAACCCCCAAAACCCTTCTTTTACTACAATTTGAATTGTTAATTTTTTTTAAAAAAATAAAATTTTAATTTTAAACCCCTTACATAAACTATCCACTTTATATGCAGGCATCTTTTGTTTATTTTTTAAAATTAAATTTTTTTTACATTTTAATGAATGAAAAGTTGCTCAGTTTTGGAGACGGAAAGAAATTATGTTTAAAACGGGCTTTTGTGGCTAAATTATTTTTTTTAATTTAAAATTTTTAATTTTTTTTAATTTTTAAACCTAGTTCATTTAGTCTTTTCAGAAAATTATTTATGGCTTTGGGGGAAACCAAATTTAGTTCATTACATTCAGGTGCTGTTATATATTGCTGAGGCACGTTGTTTAAGGACCGTTTTTACCTACCTGTGGTAATTTTAATAAAATTTACGCTTTTAAATGTTACTATAACTATATTAATAAGGGAAAGGGAAAAAAAATTAAACATTATAAGGCAACTAAAAAAATCCCTTTTTATTATTTGAAATTCTTTTTTTTTATTTTTTTCTAGTTTTATTTTCTTTTTAAATAAATTTGTTTATTATTATTCTTATTTAGTGATTTATTATTTTTTATTAAAAGGCTTACTTTTATTAGTTTTATTTGTTTTATTTTGTAGAAAGTACAAAAAAGAAACATTTTTTTAAAATTTCGTATAATTTTAAAAAAACCCGGGTCAATTGAAAAAAAAAAAAGAAAAAACTTTTTTGTTTACACAGTCAACTTTCTTTTTTTCCCAAAATTTTTACACATACACAAACAAATTTTACTGTGTACACGGTTGTCTCCTTATTTACCATACCGGGTTTGTCAGCTTGTGAAGATAATTTTTTTTCCCACCAGTTTGTCCATGAATTCGTCCCTTAGTAAAACCCCCTTGCCATAAAAGAATTTTTAAGATGAAATTTTTAAATTTTTTTTGGTCCAAAAAACTTTTATGGTTTTGGGAGCCTATTGAAAAAAACCTCGACCCCAATTGGGGCCGGTTGGCCCTTAAAAGCAGTGTTTGGTTTGGTTCAAAAGACTTGCGTATCTACAAAAAGTCCCCAATTGATAAACCGCCCCTCCCCCAAAATCAGTTTATACTTAAAACCCGACACTTTTGGGCCCCCTCAAAAACCCCCCCCCCCCCCCCCCCCCCCCCCCCCCCCGGCCCAAAGAAGGGGTAAATATATCCAGTCATTTTCCCGGGTAAAACCCTTTGGGTTTCTAGATGCATCCCGGGGGAATTTAGAAAATTTCTGTGATTTTCTAAGATGTCTTCCCCCCACACATGCCCCAATGGAATTTTAAATTTTATGTTTTTGTATGCTTAAGTTTATTCCCAATATTTTTGGAAAAATTGTTTTTTTTTAAAGGTTTTTAATTTAGAAAAATTTATTAAACTAAAAGAACGGAGTAAAAATGTTTTGGGCCCTTCTAGATTATTTTTTGAGTTTAAATTTGGGTTGAGTAGTATTCTATCTGCATATTGCCCCATAGGGGTCATTTTGGATTGCGTGTGGAGGAGGGTTTGAGCAAATTATAAAATGTTTTGACCAAGAATGGATCCCTGTGGGTATCATATTTTTTTTTTTCGGGTTTTTGTGATTGGGAGTTTTTCATTTAAACAAATTAAACCTTTATTTGTAAATTTTGGGAGAATAGTATTTAAGGGGAAGCCCTTTAAAAGTCGCTGGAACTTTTGGGATGAAAAAAAATATGTGATAAAAAATCTCCCCCCTCCATTCCATCTAAAAAATTTCCCATTAGATTAAAAAATAGAAATCAGGGGTTTAAATATTTTTTTTACTAAATCAACTTTTGTGTCATCTAAAATTATGTTTTTACTAAAAAAATAATATCTTGAAATGGGGAAAAGTTAAAAATTATTAAGAATTTAATATAATATGATAAAATTTTTAAAAATATTATATTAAAAAATAATAAAAAACTTTTAAAAGAATGTTAAAAGAAAAAGCCGAGTTTTTTTTTTTACAAATCTGGGTTTAGTTTCAAACACAAGTAATCATTGATTCCCTTTAGCGGAGGGCCCCGTTGAGTGATAAATTTTACAAATTCATCATAAGAAATAAGTATTGTGGGGAATTAATTTGAATATAGGCTGTTTTAATGAAAAAAACCAAATTTTTTAGTAAAAAAATTTTATTTTGGGCAAAAATTAAAGGGAAAATTTTCATCATTCAGTAGGAAATATGTCCCCCTTTGGGAGCAATTAATGCTTTTTTCCCCTTTTGGATAGTTCTTTTTGAGTTTTGGGAGTTGGGCAGATATCCCTTTTATCACGATACCAAACCTGAATGCCCCCTTCTTCATTTTTATTTTTTGTGGTACAGTGATTTTTCGCAGTCTTGTTTTTCAAAAAAGGCCCAAAATTTTTAATGGGGGTTTAGGTCGGGCGGGAATTTTCCGGGGGCCCCAAACTAAAAACATTAATCTTTATTTTTTAAAAAAAGCCCTATTTCCTTTGTTTTTTTGACAGAGAGCAGAGTCGTTAAGAATGCCTCCTTGGGGGTTTACATTTTTGGAGTTGTTTGTCCAAACACTTTTCCAACATGGGGGTTTGTATTTTTGGGGTGTTCATCATGCCTTAAAAAATTTGGGACCCAAAAAATCCCAACCCCCCCCTGTATGAAAAAAATCCCCCAAAAAATTTTCTTGGGTGGATGTTTTTCGGGGTTTGATCAATATGAGATGGTGTAAGCTTTTCATTGGGCAGACTTCCTGGCGAATTTTTGACCGGGTGTCCCTTAAAATATAAAGTGGGTTTCATCTGTAAATTTTGATTTTTTTCCAGTCGCCCCACAGGGCCAATTTTGAGTATTTTTTTTTGGCCCCCAGTAGCCTTTGTTTCTTCATTCGTTTTAGTTAGAAACGGTTTTTTTTTGTGGAGGGAATTTTCCCTTCTACCACCTCCAAAAATTTTTTTGAACAGTTTAGTCATGGGAAACACTATTTCCTGATGCTGCTTTGTTTTTGTTGTTTGGTCTTGGGTTGATTTTTTTGGGTCCCAATTTTTCCCCTTTCGAAATAAAAAACTATCATCTGCTGGTGTTGTTTTTCTTTTTCTTCCCCTTTTTTCCCAAACCTTTTTACATCCATGATCCCGTTTTCGTTTAGTTCACAATTTTTTTTATACCCCTGGGTCACTCCACCCCTTCTAGCAATCTCTTTTGTGACATAGTTGTGGTTCACTCAACTGACAATTTTTTACGCTTCCCAAGGGGTAATATCCATGTTTGGGGGTAAAAATAAAAAAAACTATAAATTACCCAAAAAAAAACACAAATGTACAAAAAACCCAAAAAAAAAACAAGCTTTGGGAAGAAATGACTTTTAAAAACACTAAACTAAAGGCAGAAAAAAAGTAAGGTTATTTTTTTCAATGCTTTTGGGCAGCCTTTTTCAAAATGTGGGAGGTAGTATTGCCAACTGTGAATATTGAAAAATTTCACAGTTTATTCCATTAATTTTGCACAAAACTGTACTAAAGATGGAGTTAATTGATAATTTAAAGCAAACCTTAATTACTTATGAGTTGAATAATTTCACATTATATAAATTTGTATAAGAGGTAATTAGTAAAGAGGACTATTTTTTTTATTTTAATAACCTTTTTCACTATAAAAGTTAAAAGGCGGTTATTCCCAAAAATTTTCATTTTTAAAAAATGAAGATTGGAAACAATGAAAAATTTTTCCAGAATATAAGGTGGTAACACGGTGCATGAATGCCGTTTCCCGTAAGTCACAACCCCTGGAGCTGATACCCAAACAAATTTAAAAAAAACTCATTTTATTTTTTTTTTATGCAAACAAAAAAAAGGCGCCCAAAAACAATTACATTGAATTAAAAAAAATTTAAACATTTTGAACCCCAATAAAATTTCATTGAACCCGGGCCAGTCTACACCCCTATTAAAAAAATTTTAAAAAAAGCATAACAATTAAAGTTATAAAGGGGCCAAAGGGAATTGATAAATAATTTCAATAAATAAATTTTAAATAAATATTTCAATAAATAGGTAAAAAAATTAATAAATATTTTAAAAAATTAAAAAAAAAAAAAGGACATAATAATTGCAAATTTTACAATGAATTTGTAACCCAAAAATAAATAGGTAATAAGTTATTGAAACATTTTAAATAAATTAGAATAAAAAATTTTAAAAAATTTAAAAAAAAGCAACCGAACAGTAATATTTAAAAAAAGGCTTTTTTTATTAAGAAATTTGGGAAAAAAAGAAATTTTAAAAAACCCTTTATTCCATTGTTTTTAAAGATTCGTTGCATATAAAAAATGTAAAAAATCCCATTTTCATAAAAAATTTTGTGTTTGGACACTTTAAAAATTTTTTTTGGAAAATATTATTGGGGAATTTCATTTCCCCCCACCCCAATTTTATTTGATTACAAGTTCTCATTTTCCGGAGGGAAAAGGCGAGGACGCATGTGCTACCCTTTGAACCTGTGGTGATAAAAGGGGTGTGCCCTTGCTGTTAAAAAATTTGGGAAACCCCAAAGTAGAGGGCACTCCCCAAAAAGGAGATCTGTCCATCCTCCTCGCACCAAAACCCTTAGGTTTCACCTTTTCCCTCACAGCCCCCCTCAGGGCATGGACTCTTAAACCCAAAGAGACCCATCAGCTCATTGTAGGAAAATAAAGTAAAATATAAATATTAAAAAAACTCCAAGTAAAGGTACCCTTTAAAAAAATTTTTGAATTTTTTTCTATGGTGCCTTTGTAAATAGCATGGTTGGTTCAACACCCAAATTTTGTTTCCTTTCCAAAATCAATTAACCCAAAGCCTCATATAACTTAACTAAATTTTTTTTGCATTTTTTAAAAAAAATTCCCCGTTGACTTATGAAAACCCACCATGCGGCTGTTGAAGAAATGCAATGGGTCACGTGCGTTTTAAAAGTCAAATTACAATCAATGTAAAACACCCCAAACTTTAATCAAATCAACCTTAGAAAAAAAAATTAAAATGGGCCGTTTAAGTAATAGTTATTAGTTTTTAATATTTTTTTTTAGATCAACCAAATGTCATAGCTTTTCACTGAATTGTTTTTAGGGTTTTCGGTCCTCTAATACCGACCCGGGGTCCCCTTGGTGGGGTGCTATCGGGCGTGGGACACTACTAGAGAAGTCTGGGGTTTTTCCCCTTTTTGGGTGGTAATCATTGTGCGGATGTTGTTTTGGGGGAGTTTAAATGGGGTATCGGCTTGTCAATTAGCTAAAAACAGACCAGCACTACGTGGGTTTGGATTCCACGTATTAAAAAAACTCCCAAAACCCCTACTGACATATTCAGTTTGGCCCTTGTTGGGGGGGCCCGGCTGGGTTTGGGTTTAATAAAATTGGCCCCTTTTTGGGAACAGTTGAACTCAGTTAGTAAATAGATACATCATCAACACTCATCCTTCATCATAAAAAAAAACCCTTTATATTTACCTTAAAAAAAGACAAAAGTTGTTTTCGGGTCCCCATTTGTAAGAATTTTGTAGATCATGTAAAAAAAAGATCCCTTTGTAGATGTGTATTATTGCAGAAGGCCCCTTAAACCCAGATTGTCGTAATTTTTGACAGTGTTAAAAATTTTACTTTCACTCAGTCAGTTTAGTTCCCTTCCTTAGCGTTTTCTTGTTTGGGATCAAGGCTGTTTTGGTCTTGAGAGGTAATTTGGCTTTGTTATTTAAGAAAAAAAAATTTGAATTTTTGGTTTTATTTATAAAATGTATTAATAACACTATTTGTTAAGTAGTGAATGAAGGTTTAGATGATATCTTAAAAACCCTTTTAAAGAATTTTAAAAAAATAATTTTTAAAATTACTTTTCCCTTTTTTCATAAAATTTTTAAAAAATACGTTTAAAAAATTGTGATTTCTTTTAAAAATTTCATTCTCTAAAGAAACGTATTTGGGCCCTTATAACCAAAAAAATTTTACCCTAGCAAGAAGTTTTTTGTTCTAATTGTTAGTTTTTTTTAAAATATTTAAAAAGGGACAAAATTACTAAAATAATTAGGTTTATTTTAGAAGTCTTTTTTAACAAATTTAAAACAAGTAAGTTTTGGAAAAAAAGTTTTTAATTTTTTTTTCGGATTTGTAGAAAAAAACATTTCATTTCACTGAACTGGGTCATTTTAATTTTTCAGGAAAAGGAGAAGATTTACATTTTTTAAAAATAGTTAGTTGCAAATATTTTATATATGTGGGCCCGATCATTTATTTTTAAAAAAATATTGTATTTAAAACCCATATCTCAATAGTAATATGAAAAAGTGGGCGAATAATAATCACAAAATTTAGACCCGAAAAAATTTTGGGGGTTAGATTTACGGATACCATTTGGGACCTTTCCCTTAGGGGTGAAAAAAGAATAGCAGAATATTTACC
Organism: Stictocephala bisonia; assembly: GCA_035578905.1. Taxonomy (NCBI): domain Eukaryota; kingdom Metazoa; phylum Arthropoda; class Insecta; order Hemiptera; family Membracidae; genus Stictocephala; species Stictocephala bisonia. Next base: position 32,359 of record JAQJVL010001777.1, read on the forward strand.
CGGCAGTGGATTTGGGGGTTCTTTCGTGTTGCATAAAAAAAAAGTAAAATTTTAACAATCTTCTGCTTTTTAAGTAATTTAAAATTAAATTAATTTGTATTAGTTTACATATGTGATTTTAAAATATTTATTTGTACGGTTTTTTTTTTTGGTCCGTTGAGAAATTTTTTTTTTTTTTTTTTTTTATTGTGATCCCTTAAAATTATGCAATATTTAATATAAAATACAAGATATTTCCCGTTTACAAAACTAAATCCCAAACCATCGAGCCATTTACGACCTGCCTCACTTAAATTTTGTTTATACTAGCGGATTCGTCCCTGAAAGAAAATCAGGGGGGCATCTGTAATTTTGTGATCCCTTGTTGGGAATTACCCGCAATTACATGGGTGATTTTGTGGGCAATTTCCCATTTTTTAACTCCAGTAGTTAAATCTTTCAAGCCCCGTCCCGGGAACCCATTCAAAAGTGTCCAAATTCCCCCCGAGGGAGGTTCATTCCCCCCTACAAGAAATTTATGGGCATTAATAAGGAAAAAAATTATTGCGTCCATTAAAAAATGTTCCACGATATGGCCGAGCTAGTATTTGGCGGGCAAAAATTTTAAACTGCTCAACTTAGAAGCAGTAAAAGGGAAAAGGTGGATTTCGAGATTTTAAGCAACCGTTTGACGAGGGAATTTCCCGGGGTTTAAAGGGGGGGGGTTTCGGGGCTTTAAGCAATTTTTTTAAACGGGGAAGGGGAAGAATGGCTTCGAGCGTTACTATAAGATATTAGCACAGGGCCCTTTTCCCAAAAGCATTCAAATGATCAAAATTAGTAGCTATTCTGAAGCCTGGAAAAAGGGCCCTGAACGAAAGGAAAGTTATCCCAAATTTTCTTTTTTAGTGTTTGTTTATAAGCGGCTGGAAAGGCTGCTTTTACAATGAAATATCACCCATTCTTGATTCTATTGTTCCGTTGACTGGTGATTTTCGTCTTGGGGGAGTTTTTTAGCGACCAGATCTTAGCTCTGACATCATTTTTGAGGGAAAGTGTTTGAAAAGAAGTTAAAAAATTTGCGTTTTGTTGGGTTCACAGCCGCTTTATAAAAAATGTGGAGTAAAAAAATTTTTTGCTAAAGTTTTACATCCTCCTTCCTTATCCCCTTTTTTTTACGACTTTTGGAGTCAATTCTTAGTGCCAGGTAATAAAAGAATTTTCTCGGTCGTGAAAAAACCTTTTTAGACAGTTGAAGGATGGTCTGAAAATGGGGTTTTGGTTTTTGCTTCAATTTTTTTTTCCCAAGTGTATACCATATATCCCAATAACAAAGTCTATACAATTTTTTATTGCAGATGACATTGATTTAGCTTTTCCAAAATAAAGGGCTTCACCGTACTGAAGAAACATCCAAGTGACCTTTCGGTCCTCCCAAAATATTTTTGGACCTGGGGAACCTTTAAAAAAATCAAAAAAATGAAGTAGCCCGATTATAAAAAAAGTAACAGATTTTTAAAAATGGGTAATCATTTTCTAACAAAAAAATATTCTTTTTACTGCCGGATATCTGGGGATGAAAAAAAAATTTTTAAAAAAGACACACTTAGAAAAAACTTTTGTTTTTGTTTACAAAAAATGGCCCTTTAAAAATTATTGTAAAAAGGACAAAATTTTGACTTATCCAGGTAGTTTAAACAAAAATTGCTACATTTAAATTTTTTCTGTTTTTTTGGAAAATTTTTTAAAATGCTTAGTTTTTTAATGCATTAATTAGTTTTGTTTTTAGATGGGAATTTACCAAACAAAGGTAAAAGTTGATGATTTTCCTCATCAAATTGCATTCCCAAAAACAGGAGTCAGGTTTTTTTTCCCTTTTAAAAAAGGGAATTTTGGGCGTGCTTTTAAATTTAATGATTTAACCATCCAGGTTTAAACAAACTGCGTTGGCATCACGAAAAAAAAATTCAATGTGGGGAAAATATTCATTAAAAAAAAAGTATAATTTAAGAGTGGAGTATAATAAATTGTAGGTTTTTTAACCCTTTTATGTTCGTTTCATTCTTCATACTTTTTTGCACTAAAACAAAATAAATAGGAGTTTGTTATATCAAAAATCCTGTTTAAAATTTAATTTACCCATAACAAGAAAATTTTACTTTTAAAAGAGTTAGGGATATTTTTATGCTTAACCATTACCCCTTTCATTTTTTTAAATTTGAATGGAAGTTTTTTTTCTATGTATGTATACACGCTAAAAAACACCCGGGAAAAAATAAAGGGATATCGTGTTTTTTTTGAAAAGCTGGGGGGGACTACAAAATTTAAAATTAATTATTTTAAAATTTGGTGTACCCAAACCCAAATAAAAAAAAATTTTTAGGAAAATTTTTAATTTAAAAATTGAATTGTTATAAAAAAAACAATTTCTTACATACTTTTTTAAATAAAAAAAAGTAATAACCAAAATAATCATTAATATAAAGTCAAAATAATTACTTTTTTCCCTATAGAGAAAAAAGATAAATTTTAAAAAACCTTTTTTAAAAAAATTAAGTTTTTCCAACCTATTTTTAAAAAAAAAAAAATCGTTTTTTTTTGATAAAACCCTTTGCACTTTTGATTGAATTAAATAACAAAAAAATTTTTCTTAAACCCATTTAAAAAATAAAAATTAAATTTGTTTTGATAAAATGTAGTACTTTAGGGCAGAAATTTAAAAAATAAAAGTTGATTAATTTTTAAAAATAAAAATTAAAAACCAAATTTGTAAGTTTTCCCTTTTTATGTCTTAGGAAAAATTAGCTAATATACTGACTAAAATGGTGATAAGGGAAAAACATTACGTCTAATATACAAACAAAAATTTTTCAACGAAACAATTTAAAAAGATAAAGTCTAAGCAAATGACTTTTACTTTTCTCACATTTCGCCCCATTTCCCCCCCATTACTGGGAAAAGCCAAACCCTGGGTCATTACACGCATTTTATACCCATTGTTGAATAATAGACTACCCGGGAGAAATTTCCAAATTTTTATTTACGGATAATGTTTTTTAAAGGTTTTTCAAAGAGTCCCTTTTTCCCCTTCATAAAGTATCCTTTTTAAACTAACCAAACACACTCAAGCCAAGAACGTTTTTGGTATGCATAGTTTCCTATTTTGGGAAACCCCTTTTTTTATTATACTGTATAGTAAACTTTTGGGAAAAATTTGAAAAATTTTTTTTCTGTTTTTTGGTTATGGGTTAACATTTGAAAATTTTTTGAATAACATAAAAAAATAGTCAAGTAATAAAATAAACAGTTGACTCAAAAATATATTTGCCAAGTCTGCAATAATCCTAAAATTTAAAAATTAAAAAAAATTGATTCACAGTCTGTTGCCTTGCGTAACGATCGCAAATTGTTAGAGAGTGTAAACACCAATCCTAAATTTTTACATGAACGTATAAACACGATCTTTTTTAAGCTTAAATATTCTTTTTAAATTTATAACAAGTTTGGTATTTATTTCAAAAACATACTTAATAGAGGTATAGTTTTAAAATGTTGAGTATTTGTTTTAAAATTTTAAATATTACAATATTAGTAGTAAATCGTTTAAAGTAAATAAATGTAAATGTTTTTCTTAATTAGTATGGGTTTTATTTGCAATAAACATGGGATAAACTAAATTTTTTATAGAAAAATATATGTGGTACATTTTTTAGGAAGTTTGTATTTAAATTTGTTTTATTTCAGTTTTCAATATTTTTTTGGGCTTAAAAAAATTCACTATTGTTGAGTAATTCATTTTTGTAAATTTGACGTTCAAAATCAGCCGTGTTGCGAAATGCAAAGGGGTTGAATTCGTGTTATGTGTTTCCTTCCCTTTTAAATCTCCCCAAAAAATGTCGTGGGAACTAAAAAACGCCAAAAGGCCCCCAATTTTTATGGGATTTAAAATGTTAAAGAACAAGTCAGTTTATTTTTAAGATTTTGGGTTTAAGATCAGCAGTGGTCAAGTTACCGGGCCAGGAAAACGTTTTTGTTTTTGGGGACCAACCCTTTTTAAAAAATCTCCTCCCCTGCGATGGTAACTAAAAAAACGCCATTTCCCCATTTTTTACTGCAGTTAAAATTTTATAAAAACAAAATCAGTTTAAGTTTTTAAAACTTGGGTTTAAGATCAGCAGTGGTCCCAAAATTTCCGGGGGCAGGAATTGGTTTGTTGAGTGACAACCCTTTTTAAATGTCCCCCCCACGCAATAATAACTAAAAAAACGGGCCCAAAAAACGTTTGGATTGTTAGTTTTTTATGTACTGAACAGGCAGTTTTTAAATTGGGAAGACTTGTTTCTTCCCATCCGAAATGGGGCCAAACTACCGGGGCCAGGAAAGTTGGGTTTTGTGCCCCAAACCCTTTTTAAATGTCCCCTACCATGGATTTGGGAGCTAAAACACGCAAGGCCCCAAATTTTTACTGCAGTTAAATGGAATGAACAAAACAGTTTAAGTGGGTTTAAAACTTGGGTTCAAAATCAGCGTGGTCCAAATTAAAGGGGGCCCCCAATGTTGTTGTTTGAGTATCCTTGTTAAAATGTCACCCACCATGCCCAAATTTTATTACAAAACTCCAAAAGGGCCTTTTTTATACTGCCCGATAACATGTACTCCCAAAAATTTTGCTTAAAAAGTAAGGGAAATTTTTGTTCAAAATCAACAAGACTCCAAGTTTTCTGGGCCAGGATTGTGTTGTGTGAGCTCCTTGTTAAATGTCCCCCACCACACGAGGGTTTTCTTCAACACCCCCAAGGGGCCCAAAATTTTTACTGAGTTAAAAAGTAATGAACAAGTTTAGTTTAAATTGTTAAAAACTTGTGGGGTTTAAGTCAGCAGTGGTCCAAGTTACCCGGGGCCCTGAATGGGTTTTTATGGGGAGCAACCTTGGTTTAAATTTTCCCCTACCCTGCGGGTGGTATTAAAAAGCCTTGGCCCCGTTATACTGAGGTAACATGTATGAAAAAATGTCAGTTTAATTTGGGAAGAAATTGTAGTTTTTATCAGCAGTGGTTTTAGTTTAACCCCGGGTTTAGGAATTTATTGTGTGGGGTATCTTTTTTAACTGTCCCCTTTCCAGGGAATGGTATCTTTAAAACACCCCCAAGGGGAAACATTTATACGCAGATAAATGCAAATTTAAAAATTCGCTTAATTGGTAAGAATTTTAGTTCAAGGGGTCAGCAAAATTCCAAAATTTTCTTGGGCCCGGATTTGTGTTTTTGTAAGCCCTTTTTTTTAAAAATTTCCCCTACCACGTGATGGTATCTGCAAAAACGCTTAGGCTTCGTTTATTCTGGGAGATAAATATAGGAACAAGTTGTCTTAAAATTTGGGGAAGACTTGTAAATTTAAGGGTTGGTTGTGGTCAAAGTTACCCCGGGGAAGTATTCATGTTTTATGAGTCTCCCGTGAAAAGTCCTCTACCACGTGATGGTATCTATAACCCCGCTAAGGCCTCGTTTATTTTGCAGGGGTTTTAAAAGTGAAACAAGTTGTCTTTTAATTTGGTTTAAAAGATTGTTGTTTAAGATTGGTATGGTCAAAATTACCGGGTAAGTATTCATGTTGCATGGTCTCCCTGTTTAAATGTCCTCTACCACGTGATTTGGGATCTACAACACGCTAAGGGGTCGTTTTTCTGCAAAATTTTAAAATTTGTAAAAAAGTTGAATTAATTGGTAAGACTTGTAGTTTAAAAATTGGTTGTTTGGGCAAAATTACCAGGGGAGTATTTTATGGGTTGGGTGAGTCTCCCTGTGAAATGTCCCTACCACGTGATTGGGATCTACAACCGGGTAAGGCCTCGTTTTTTTCTGCAGATAAAAATATAGTGAACAAATTGGGCTTAAATTTGGGAAGACTTGTTTGTTTAAGATTGGGGAGTGGTCAAAAATTTTGGGGGAAGTATTCATGTTGGATGAGTCTCTCTGTGAAATGTCCCCCACCCTTTATGGTATCTAAAAAACGGGTAAGGCCCCGTTTATTTTTTTGGGGAAAAAATATAGTGAACAAGTTGTCTTAATTGGTTTTGACTTGTTTGTTTAAAATTGGTAGTGGTCAAAGGTTTCGGGTAATTTTTCATGTTTTTATGAGTCTCTCTGTGAAATGTCCCCCACCCCCGTGATGGTATCTAAAAAACGCTAAGGCCCGTTTATTCTGCAGTAATATATATGAAAAAAGTTGTCTTTAATTGGGAAAATTGTGTTTAAGAATTTGGGAGTGGTCAAAGTTTCCAGGTAAAATATTCATGTTGGATGAGGTTTTCCCTGTGAAAAGTCCCCCACCCAAGGGAATGGTATCTAAAAAACGCTAAGGCCCCGTTTTAAATTTGCAGATTTATATTAGGGGAACAAGTTGTTTTTAATTGGTAAGACTTGTAGCTTAAGATTGGTAGGGTTTAAAGGGTTTCCAGGTAAGTTTCATGTTGGATGAGTCTCTCTGTTAAATGTCCTCTACCACGTGGGGGGTATCTACAAACCGCAAAGGGCCCCGTTTATTTGCAGAATAATTTTTGTGAAAAAGTTGTCTTAAATGGTAAAACTTGTAGTTTTTTTGTTTGGGAGTGGTCAAAGTTTTGGGTAAGTTTTCATGTTGGATGAGGGCTTTTCTGGTTTAAAAGTCCCCCCACGAAAGCGATGGTATCTACAATAATCGAAAAGGGTCGGTTTTTTTATGCAGATAAATGTACTGGGAAATAGTCAGCTTAATTGGGAAGACTTGTACTTCAATATCGGCCGTAGTGCAAATTACCGGGCAAGTATTCAAAGTGGGGGGAGGGCTCCCTGTGAAATTTTCCCGTACCACGCGATTTGGGTTTTTAAAACCCCGCCCAAAGGCCCTCGTTTTTTACTACAGATAACATGTAGTGAAAAAGTAGCTTAATTGGGAAGAGTGTTTGGGGAGATAAAGCTGGAAGAGGTGGGACAAGAGTCGTTTTAAAACTTTGAAATTTTAAAGTCATATAGCAATCGCAAAAGCCTTTTTTAAGGGAAATTTTTTTGACACAGTGTTTATTTTTGGGAAAAGAAAATTTAAAAAATTTCATTGAAAATGTTTAATTTTTGTGGCTTGGTTTCTTCATTAAAACTGTTGGTCCCTTTGGTTTCCCCGGATATTAAGCTTTTTTAAAACATGTTCTATTTAAGCAAATTTGACCTTTGGGCCATACAATCATCTACACTTATTACACTATGTAATAACTGATATTTGCCAAAAAAACGTACAAGATGAGTACATCTAAAAAGGATTTAATGAAACTATTGTCTCTCAAACAACCAGTGGGTTTGGGGAAAAAAAACTGTAACGATATTTTGTCATGACATTTTTTGTTTACCTTTAAAAGTTAAAATTTTTTTATTGGGCATTTTTATATAAGTGCTTATATATACTTATTTATAAGTTAAGTGTTTATCCAGTACAATTTACTATAAATTTTATGTACAAATTGGGAAAAATACCAATTTAAATTATTACCCGGGCGTTTCGCGATAGGTTTTCACAATTTCGCATAGATAGTTTGACATTTTTAAAAAAGCAAAAAAGTGTCTGTAAACATTGGCCTACTCGCCTTGTTAAGTGTCTGTATGGAAGTATGTGTTTTTTTTTAAAAAAAAAAAAAAAAAAATTTAAAGCAAACAATTTTTGAGCTAATAATTTTAAACTTGGGGATATTTGCCAACTTAAATTGGGGTAGTTTTTAAAAAAAAAAGGATTTAAAAATTTATCTTTATCAGTTTCAAAATGGCTTTTAAGAAATGTTTTAAAATTTAAAAAAATTGTATTTTTTATAAAAATTTTTTTTTTTTAAAAGTATTTACAAAACCCAAAAATACCTCAACCCATAAAATTCTGTTTGAAAAAAAAAGAGCACTTTTTTATGTTTTTTTAGGGGGTTTTTTCTTGTTTTAAGTTTTTTTAACCCAAAAGTTAAAAATTTATGTATTATAAACAGCTGTTTTAAATTTTTTTAAATTAAGCTGTTTTTATTTGAAACCCCCCTTTTTTTGTATCCTTGTTTAGAGTTTCCTAAAAAATCTTTTTGTTGTAACAAAAAATTTTTTTTACAAAACAAAAACACAAAATTTTTTTAATTGTAAAATAAAAATTTTGTTTTAAAGTTTACCCCCCTTCGTCAAAACCACAATTTAGTCGGGAAAAACTTAATTTTAAGCAAAGGGATACTTTAAAATAATTAAAAACAGCTGGGTTTTTATGGGCTGTGAAGTTATACATTTGGTTAGTAAACTACCCTACAAGTTAAAAACCCCAAACAAGCATACATGAAAAAAAGGGGTTTTAAACTTTTATTTTCAAAACCCATTTTTAAAATTGAGGTATCTTTGATTTTTATATTAAATTTAAAAAAAATGTAAGTATTCTTATACATTTTCTTTTTAAAAAATTGTTTTAAAATTATTTTAAATTTTAACATTTTTATGGGGTGTCATTTTTTAACGATAAAAATAATTTAGTTCCTTTTTTATTTTAAGTTACCCCCAACTAGGTTTTTGCAAATAAAGCAAAAATTTCAAGTTATCAGCTTTAAAAACCCCTGTTTGAGAAATAGTTTTTAAAATAAAAAAAAAAAAACATAAGGGCAGACCTTTCACTTAAGAAAGGGGAGTAGGCCAAAAATTTTTTAGGAAGTTTTTGCTTATTTTTTTTGTCTACTATTTTATACTGAAGTTTTGCCAAAATTCTCGCGAAACACCCTGTATATTTCGTAGTTTGAATAAAATGAATTTAATCAAATAGTGTATATCTTTAAAACTTTTTTCTTTAAATAAGATGCTTTGTATCCATTATCTTTAGTCAAATATTTAAAAATTTGCTACGCCAAATTTATGAAAAATTTTTTTGTTTCAATTCAAGAAGTGTTTTAAAATTAAATTTTTTTTCATTGATATTATTTTGGTCAATTATTATGTTTTGTAATTTTCACCTGTTTTAAAAATTTTTTTATAATGTTTAAATTTAATTCTGTTAACAATATCTTTACCCCATAAAAAATTTATTTTTATAAAATTTCATGAAAAAAACAGGAACGGTCCAGACAATGAAATATATTTCTTTTGTTCTAGAAATTTTACTAATAAGACAGGAATGCACCCGTTTTCTTATATCCCCCTTCCTTTTTCTATCTTCTGTCGGCCCTAGAAATTATTGTGGGCCCGAGTTTTTAAGGTTTTTTTACTAAAAAATTGAAAAAAACTATGAAAAATTTAATTTAAACTATTGTTTTACTTGTTTTATTTTAGTTAATTTAAAATGAATTTTTAATTCGTTCTATTTGTTTTCCATAATTTTTTTCCCGTTGGATTAAATTTTTTATCTTCGGCCCTATAATTGTTTTCCTTTTTATCCCAAATTTTCCTCATTTTTTTTTTTAAGGAGTTTTTGTGAGTGAAAATTACAATGATTTTCCATTAATTTTTTTTATGATGTGATATGATGGGTTTTTCGACCCCACGGGGTTCAGAATTTTAAAGAGTTTTTATGTGTTTTCAACTGTTTTTTTTTTTGATTTTAAAAAATCTGATAAAAGTAATTTTCGATTATCAAGTTTATACCCCTTTAAAACCCTAATTGGACGAATGTATTCTTCAAGTTTTTTTTTCTCTAAAATGTTAAAATCAAAATTAAAAAAGTTTCTCATTTTAAAACCTTTAAAACAACGTTTACCTGACTTTTTAAAAGGGCCCAAAATTAATTTCTTGGGTTTTCGTTGTAAAAGTTATGGGGAAAATAAACAATTCAAAGGGTAAGTAAGTGCGTCCTTTTTTATGAAAAAAATAATGATTTATTCCTTTAAAATTTCATGTTTTTAGAAAAAAAAATTTCAATTCTCGGAAAATTTTAAACAACCACCCGTTTTCCAGTGTTTTGGTTGGGGCGAGGGCCAGTTTCCCTTTACATAATATTAATTTTTAATCATTTTAAACCAAAAAATTTTAGAAAAAAAAAGCTTTTTTTTGGGAAAAAAAGTTGGTTTTAAATGTGTTTAAAATTTTTGAACAGGGAAAAATAAAAAAAATTCGGTATTTTTTTCAAAATAGGAAAAAAAATAAGTAAAAAATTTATAAAAAAATTTAAAAAAGCTATTAATAAATAAAATTTTTTATTAATATTTAAAAAATAATTAAACGAGGAAAAAAATAGTTTTTTTAAATTTAAATTTATTATAGTTCTTTTTCTTAGTAATTTCATTCAAAAATCAGGTACACGTATCTTCCCGCACCAAAAAATTGGTTAGTTGCCTTTTGGCCATTATTTTAAAAAGTTAAGAGATAGTTTCTTTTTTATGATAATAATGTTCCTTTTGGTGATAAGATATATTTTCATGTTTGGGAGGGCTTTTGTGATAATGGTTTTTATTTGTTAAAATTTTTACATTTTAAAACATAATCCGGGGAAAATTTTTCCCCTTTTTTTCTAAAAACTTTTGCTAATGACTGTGGTGGATAAAGAACTCCAGAAAATTCTCAAAGAGGGATGCATGCTGTGTATTTTAAACACTAAATTATTAAAAATACATTTACTCATAAGGAAATTTTTTTTTTTTTAAATTTTCATATCTTTTTAAAAACATTTCGCCCGAAATGATAGTAGCCTGGAAAAATAAAAATTTAACTTTACAAAATTATTGATAAAGGTGTATCCCTTAAAATTTTTTTTGAAACAAAATATTTTACTTTTTGCTTCACCAAAAACACATAGTAAAATTTAAATATGTGAGTAATTTAAGGTATCCCGATTGGGAAAATTAAGGGGTATATATCCTTTAAAATAGATTACCTTTTTTAAACTATCCAAAAAAATGCCCATTTAAAACTGTACCAAAGGACATAAATTTTGTTTATCGAAAAAATTTAAACTTTAAAAACTCGTTTTTAATAAAAGTTAAAATACTAAAAAAATACCAAAAGATGTAAAGTATTTAAATGGGGAAAAAAAGAAAACAATAAAAGAAAAAATTAACCCAAAAATTCAAGTACCTGTAAAAAGGATAAAAGTTTAAGTTGGTTTGAATTTTATTCATTAAACCTAATTTCCGCCCAAAATTGGGGATTAGTCAAGAAACAAATCCTATTGGGGGTTTCATGCCCCTAAATCAAAAAGGGGGTCTTCAGTCACGTGATTACTCACAGGTATATACATTTTGGTGGGTAATTTTACGCAAGATAAGGGGATTGGGTAAAGTAACCCAAACATTCGGAATGCACGGGCCACTCTCTTCGAAAGGGCTTTTAAGTCAAGGGAATTTCCCCCCAAAGAAATATTTCTTATAGGTACTATTGCCCGCAAGAGAAGGAGGTGGTTAGAAAATAATCACAACTTTGGGGTTTCACGGCCCTTTACGGGCCCCAAACGGATCTTCAGTTTCTTATCCCTTCAATTGTACATATAGGGGCTATCACACCCAAAGATAAGGTAGTTTGGTTAAGAAAAAAGTCACTACTGGGGTTGCAACGCCCCCTCACATCCCCAATTACTTTTCAGTCAAGTTATCACCTTACATTTTATTATATATATAATATATATATTTTATATATATATTTATATATATTTATTAAATTTATGTTCATTTTAATATATATAAAATAGGTTTTAAACACTTCCCCCAAAAATAAATTTGTTATGTTAAAAAAAAATAATCACTACTGCGTTCTTTTCACGTCACTTTTCATCACTAGGGACTCTTCAATTTCTGTGATTACCCCACCGATATTACATATAGGTGTATCACAAGCAAGATAAAAGGGAAAGGGTTTATAATTTTGGGTGAAGAGCCTTTGGAATGTAAGTGGTCTTTCAGTACATTATCACCCCCACAGTTTAAAACATACCTTTTAGGTGTTATAACAAAACAAAATAAAAAGAGATTGGTTTTGAAAAACCCATCACTAATTGGGTTTCCAAAGCCACTTACATTCCCAAGGGGGTCTTCAAATCACATTATCACCTCCCGTAATAAATATTATATTTATATATATATTATATATATATAATATAATTTTTTATATATATATTAATATATATATATATATATATTATAGGTGTTATAAAAAAGAAGATAAGTGAGGTTGATAATGTGACTGAGAGCCCCCTTTGGAAAAGTAATGGCTTTTTCAGTCACATTATCAGCCCCCCAGTGGGAAAACAAAATAAGGTGGTTTTAACAAGCAAGATAAGGGAGATTGGTTAGAAAACCTTTCATACTTGGGTTTTCACGCCCCTTACATTCCAAGGGGCTCTTCAGTCACATTATGAGTCACCCTTAATTTACAAAATTTTTTAGGTGGGTTAAACACAAGCAAAAAAAGGGAGGTTGGTTAGGGGAAAACCCAAACACCCCCTTGGGTTTAAAGCCAATTTCATTCCCAAGGGGGTCTTCAGTCACACATCACTTCCAGTAATTTCAACATATATGTGTTATAACAAGCTAAAATAAGGGGATTGTTTTGAAAACCTATCATACTTGGGTTACACGCCCCTTAAAATTCCCCAAAGGGGGTCTTCCCGGGCAACATTAGAGCTCACATTAAAATACATACATTAGGGGTTTTCACAAACAAAATAAGGGGGGTTGGGGTTTGGAAAACCCATCACCACTTGGGGGTTTCACGCCCCTTTCATTCCCAAGGGGGTCTTCAGTCAAATTTCAGCCCCAATTAAAATTTTAAAAACATTAGGTGTTTTTAAAAAGCAAAAAAAAAGGGGAGGTTGGTTTGGGGAAAAACCCATAACCCTTGGGGGTTCACGCCACTTTCTTTCCAAGGGGCTTTTTCAGTCACATTATCGCTCCAGTAATTTTACATAATATAGGTGTTATCACAAGCAAGATAGGAGAGGTTGGGTTTGGAAAAACCCATTTTCCCCCCTTGGGTACACGCCCCCACTTTTTATTCCAAGGGGCTCTTCAGTCTTTTTATCACCTCCCGGGGCATACAAAATATTTGGTGTTATCAAAAAACAAAATAAGGGGGGTGGTTAGGAAACCCATAACCCCTTTGGGGCACGCCCCTTACATTCCAAGGGGTCTTCAGGCACATTTCACCTCACGTAATACCTACATATATTTATTATTCACAAGCAAGATTAAGGGGAGGGTTGGTTAGGAAAAACCCATCACCACCCTTTGGGGACACGCCCCTTACATTCTAAGGGGCTCCTTTAGTCACATTTTTCAGCTTTACAGTAATATACTTTAAAGGGTTTCCAAAGCAAGATAAAGGGGGGTTTTGGGTTTGGAAAAACCCATCACCCCTTTGGGGTTTCACGCCCTTCTTCTAAGGGGCTCTTCAGTCACATTTTTCAGCTCACCGTAATATAATATAGGTGTTAAACACAAGCAAGTTTAAGGGAGGTTGGTTAGGAAACCCATCACCCCTTGGGTTTCACGCCAAATTAAATTCCAAGGGGGGTCTTTGTCACACTATCACCTCACAGTAATCATACATTTTAGGTGTTATCACAAAGGGAAGATAAGGGAAGTTGGTTAGGGGAAAACCCATCACCCTTGGGTACAGCCCCTTACATTCTAAGGGGTCTTCGTCAAAATTTCGTCACAGTAATATACAAAATAGGTGTTATCACAAGCAAGATAAGGGGGGTTGGTTAGGAAACCCATCACCCCCTTGGGTTTCACGCCATTAATTCTAAAGGGGGTCTTCAGTCACATTATTTAGCCCCACCCGTTTTTTTTTAAAAAAATAAAAAAACATTTTGGGGTTTTCCAAGCAAGGTAAGGGAGGTTGGGTTTGTGGAAAAACCCTTTTACCACTTGGGTACCCGCACTTACTTTTTAAGGGGTCTTCAGTCACATTATCAGCCCCCAGTTTAATATAAAATAAAGGGGTTATCACAAACAAGATAAAAGGGGGGTTGGTTAGGAAACCTATCACCTTGGGGGACAGGCCCCCTTACATTCCAAGGGGGGCTCTTTAGTCACCCCTTCACCTCCCGTAATTTCATCATTTAGGTGTTTTCACAAACAAGATAAGGGGAAAGGGTTTGGGTTTGGAAACCTAAACACCACTTTGGGGAACGCCACTTACATTCTAAAGGGGTCTTCAGTACATTATCAGGGTCACAGTAATATACCTATATGTGTTATCACAAGCAAGATAAGGGGGGTTGGTTAGGAAACCTAAACACCACCCTTTGGGGACACGCCACTTACATTTCCAAAGGGGGTCTTCAGTCACACTATCACCCCCCGTTTTCATACATATGGTTTTTATCACAAAACAAGATAAGGGGGTTGGTTTGGGAAAACAATCACTATTATGTTGCCCTGCCCCCACATCTTTTGTGGCTTTTCAGTCAGTAATTATTTCACGAGTTTAAAAACCCCCTTTGATGCTATTATACGCTATATAGGGTGGTCGGTCAAGTAACCAATCATGTTGAAATTTTTAAGCCAATTATTTCCTGGGTATTTTTTTTTGAAAATTTTAAAAAGTACAGGTTTTTTAAAAAAATTTTAAATGTTGGGGAAATTTTGGGCACGGAAAAAATCCCACGGGCCCCTCGACCATAGGGCAAATTTAGTAAACTGTTTTTCTTCAGTTTTATACACCCCTTTTGGGTTTCTATTGCAAAACAAAAAATTAAGGAGGTTGGTCACGAAGCCAATCATGTTTTAATTGGGATGCCACTAAAAAACCCATGTAAATCTTCAGTCAAGTGTTTACTTTGAAACCAACACTTGTAATTTAATAATATGTTAAAATTACTGACGTCGTGGCATATTTGGACTGTGAAATCCAATGTACATGGTTCATATCCCCAAATTTTTGGGGGCTTCCATGTTGTACAAAAGTACGTAAATTTTAGAATCATTGAAAACCCAACTTTAGTTTAATAAACAAATCCCTTTAAAATGTGAAAGTTTTACTTAAAGGAAAAAGACCGAGATTTTTCTCAGTTGGATTTTTTCCAAAAAAAAAAAAAGGTTTTGCTCAATATCTCCAGAGGATCCTGAGAACAGTTGTTTTTTTCTCTCTTTTTTTAGGTTTAATAACATTTCCCTTTTGGAAGTCTTTTGGTTTTACCTTTTTGGCCCCTTTGTAGAAATCGGTCTATGGCTCACCAAGAAACCCCTGCCCAGAGCTCTTTGAGAAACTCCCCCGGGTACGGTCTTGTGCCCGGGGAATTTTTTTGGGCCCGTGGCCTTCCCAAAAAGGGACTTGCATATTTCCCATTTTTAGGATCTTTTTTTTCCCCTGTCACCTTGTGAGGTTTGATCGGCTTTTTGGCCTAAACAAACTTTTTAAGCAGTACGGCCATAAAAATTTTGGGTTTTTTTTGGGCAGTGGAGCCCATAAAATAGTATTTTATAAAACTGATGGCATATTAGTGATTTAAAGGGAAGTAACTTTAATTTTATATCGACTTAAGTGTTTTAGTTTAAAAAAACCCAACGTTCGATTTTTAGTATTCTTTTTTTTTGGGAAAGGGGGGCCGTACCATTCAATGTTGTTCTTCCAAAATGTAGTTTGGTTTTAAAAATGGATTTTGGGTTAAATACCTAGAGTTTTATGTTTGATACCCCCCATTCTACTAGAAGTCAAAAAGGTTCCATTTTTTTTTGTTGGGGAAATTGATAAAACTGGACTCTAGGAGCCTCTGGGGAAAAAAAACATGAAAAAAAAATAAAAAAAAGGATATAAATCCATTACTTAATAAGGAGTTTAAAGAAAAACAGCCCTTTGAAATAAAACAAATTAATAAAGTCGTGGAAAAAAACAAAAAGCAATTTGATAAAGTTTAAAAAGTTGGTAACTTTTACCAAAACATGTTCAAAAAAAAATTAATAATTACACCACCAAAATAGACAAATAACTAAACCAAAAACACACGATTTTAAAAAAAACATTTTTTAAAGATTGACTTGGGGTGGGCTAGGAGCC
The DNA here is from genome assembly GCA_035578905.1 of Stictocephala bisonia. Lineage (NCBI taxonomy): Eukaryota > Metazoa > Arthropoda > Insecta > Hemiptera > Membracidae > Stictocephala > Stictocephala bisonia. Next base: position 48,297 of record JAQJVL010001777.1, read on the forward strand.
CCTGGGGGAGGAAAACAGAATTTTTCCCCCGGGTTAAAAAGAAAACCCAAAATTCCCTTTGGGCGAAAAAGGCCCCCAAAATTAAAAAAAAAATTAAAACCCTTTGGGGAAAAAAAATTTTTTTTTGGAAGTGGGTTGGGTTTTGATAATAAAAATACTAAAAAAAAAAAAATTTTTTAAAAAAACATTCTTTGTGTAAAAAAGTTTTAATCTAAATATTAAGAGAGAAACCGGTGGTAAAATGGGGCTAAGGGGTCAGGACTTTAAAAACTGGGGTTTGATATAGCAAGTTTCCTGGCCTTGATAGTTTTTATCAATATGTTACCTGTACTGTATGATTCTTGCCCTTACTCTGTCTGTAAATTTCTTACACAGCCCAATAGTAAAATGGGGGAATGGGCCCCGGGGTTTAAAGGGTGAAAAGGAGATGGCCCCCTCCTTAAAAAAAATGACCTTGCTTTTGGGTTTTATGGGGTTTGGGGGGGGGCAGAACATCGCCCTGGAAAAAAAAAAAAAAAACAAAAAAAACTTTAATAAACAATCTAAAAAAACATTTCCCCGGGGCCAAGTCAGGGTAAACCCAACCCCCAAAAAACCTAACCCAAATAATTACAAAATACAAAAAATACAAACCCCGGACGGGGAAACCCTCCCGGGGACTGTCGTTCTCTGGACCATCCGCGACACGCACCTACTCACTCCCCTAAAAACACCCTTTTGGGTTTACCCAAATACACACTTCCCCGGTTTAAGCGGTTTAGATCATCAGCAAATTTTAACCCCCCCACTAACTTAATGTTAGTAAACGAAGGAAATGGGCCCCATGTCAAAATTAAAAAAGTTATTACCCAAAATCTGAACTCCCCTTAAAAATTTACTTTTTTTAAAATAAAGCCTGTTTTACACAGTCCATGAAATGTATTTAAAAAAAGGGTTTTTTTCAACCAAATTTTTGGCCCCCTTAGTTAAAATTTAAAAAGCCCGGCTTTAGCCTACCTCACGATTTTTGGTGAGGGGGAATCTAAGGGTTGTTCATTGGAGTCTTAGATCCCAAGTCGTTTAAAAACCTAAAATTAGTACTTTAAGCGTGAAATGGTTTCCCCAAGGGTATTAATTCCCTTAAAAAACAGTTTAAAAAGCCAGATTTTCATTTATCAGATTAAAAGTTTCATTTTAAAACAAAAAGCAAATAAAGGATTTTTGTTTTTTTAATCCACCTTTTTAGTATATCGAATTGTTTTTGGTTTGGTTTAATTGATTATTAGGTACAAACCTTACGCATATAAGCGCACATTTGTTTTTCTTTTTTTATTTTTAAATGCTTTAAAATTTGTTTTAATTTGCTTCGTTTTCCACTTTTGATCCCCGGAGGGGGGATTTAATTTTTTTCCCCTTAAAAAAGTGTATTTTTCCCAAATTTAGAATAGTGGGCGTAAGACATTGTTCACTTTTGTTAGCAAGTGGTTCCCAAAATGGTTTTTTAGAAAAATAGGAAAACAAAAAATATAAAAACTTTTTTGTTGAGCTCACGGGTTTTTTTGAACCCCCTTTTTTCCCAAAAAATATAAAATTTAAAATGAAATTAAAAAATTAGGTAAAATGTTTTTTTTACTTTTATAAAAAATATATAAATTGTAAGTTCTAAAAAGAAGACCCCGAGCATTCAGTCTTATAAAAAGGGGTGCATTATTAGATATATTTCCCTCAATAAGGTTTATTACACAAAAAAAATTTTTTAAAAGCCAAATGCATTTAATTTTTTTTTTTACTACAGTCCAAAATTTAAAACCCAAAATGTTATTTTATCTATTTATTTTTCTTGTAGTAAACTACAATTGAGGGTTTTTATTTCTTATATACGACTAAAATTTGTTTTAATTTCTTGTCCTCCCAAAAAAAATGAAGGGACAGCTTATTTGGGGCCCTTTCAATATTACTAAGATGTAAATTTAAATTTTTGGGCCCCTTTCCAAAAAAAAATTGGATTTAAATCATGTATGGTTTTAAAGGGTATCCCCCAAACTAATTCACACTCAGCATTTGTCTAGAAAAAAACCAAAATTTTTTAAAAAAAATTTTTCTTCCACTGCAATCATTCGATAACAATTTATGAAAACATGTAGTGAATAGTGATGGGTGAGTGAATTAGGGCGGATTGGTAAATTTGAGGATTATTGGGAGTGGCGGCTTTTTTTATTAATTATTATCAAGACTATAAGGGAAAAATTTATTTAAGTCCCCGTGAATATTTGTCTTTTAAACAAGGGCCTATAACCATTATTTAGGTGATTAAAATTTAAAATTGAAAAAAATAAAAGTGGAAAAATTTTGGGCCCAGATTTTAAAAATTTAAGAAAAACCGGGACCCCATTTGGTTTTGGCTGATGCTTTAAAAGCGGTCCCAGAGTCACATAAGAGGTTTTAAAATTTAAAATTAATAAATTTTAATTTGTAGTCGCCCCTCATATTATAAACGAAAAATTTTCTAAATGTTTTAAAAAAAAGTTTTTAAAATTTTTATGATAGTGTTGGGACCTTTTAGTACAGTGAAAAGTCCACAAAAAAAAATTTCTTCAATATAAACAAACTTTCACAAATATATAGTGGGTCGATTTTGGCAAACGAGTTTTTCCTTCATCGAAAAAAAGGGGTTCACAAAAGAAAGGAAAATGGTGTCAACTACTAAATTTTTTTGGCCTACTGAACCCCGGGGGTTTATAGATAGAGTAGTTGAACACCTTTTTTTGGCCTACTGACACTTGGCTTTTTTAGATAGAGTAGTTGAAACCCCCATTTACCATTGTTTTGTGATCGCCTTTGTTTTTTTGTATGACGTATTATTTTGACTTTTTTTTCTTGTACTATATTTATTTGTGCTTATTGTGTAGTGAATTTTTGTGGTTTTTGTAGGGATTCATATTTACTTTAAAAGTGTTGAAAAAAAAAGTAACAATTTATTTCCAGTGTATGAGGGATATTTTTGTTTAAAAAACCTGGTTTTTTTTTATGTTCCAAAAATTAAAAAGTTAAATATACAAAATTTTGAAATGTTTTTATTGTTTAAAAGTTATCTTCCTAACAAAAAATATTTTTTCCCCATTCGAAATAAAGATATTTAAAAATTTATGCTATTGCCTTAAGTCTCCTGTATTTTAACCCTTTCTAATTTAAAAGTTAGTTACGGGGGGAAAGGGGGATTTAAAAAAAGATCATAAGTATTTTCCGGTAATATCCGAAAATATCATTTAAAATATAATATAAAATTTAGTTTTTAAAGGTTTTTGGGAAATTTATTTTTACAGCTGTTTTTTGAATAGTTTTAAAAAGTTTTGCCCCCAGATTTAATTTCTTTTATTTCATTTTATTTGTTATGAAATTAGAAATAGTATAGTATAAATGTATGTTTAATTTCTTTATTACTATGATAGAAACTCGTGGAATTTAATATAAGATCTTTTTTACAAATTTTTTTAATTTAGTAAAAATTTAAAAAAAATTTTGAGGGAAAATTATGTGTATAATTTAAATTTTTAAAAATAACTCCAAAATAGTGGAACATTTTTATTAACAAAATTGATAATGATTTTAAAAAGAAAGGGTTTTAAAAAACACCCTTTGGGTGAAATTAAAATTTTTTCAGCATGTCTTTCTTGCCATTGCCGGGGTCCAACTTTTTGGTAGAAAGATTGGAGGTTTCGACAGGGTTACAATGGAAAATGCTGACCTTTTAACTTAGACCCTGGAGAGATTGCCTGGTAAAAAAGAGGTTCCTTTTGTGGGGAATCTCAAAACCAATTCCCCCCTTTAATCCTTCAGATAATTTTGGAGACATTTTGTTTTTTTACAAAAAATATGGTCCCCCTGGGTTTTAAAACTAAAGGGAATTTAAAGGGAAAAAAAAATTTTTTTTATTACAATTATGAGGGTCGTTTCTTTCCGTTTATAAGTTTATTAGCCCAAAAATTTTATAAAAATTTCAGTCAAAAAGGGATTAAATAAAAAGATGATTTCCCTTTTTAACTACTAAAACCCTTTTTCTTATTTAAAATGCCCTAAGTAAAAAAGTATCCACAATTATGTTTTAAAGACAAACTAAAATTATTATTATTAAAATTTTGTTAAATTTACTATTGTTTAACAGTTTATGTCAATATTAACTCAAGTCTTTGTTAACAGTTAAAATTTACACTGTTTCGGTGTTCTATAACAAAAATTTCAAAATTAACACTGTTACTTCTACTGGGACCTACTCTGGCACTCTGTAGTCTGTCATTGTGACAACATAAACTGTTAAAAGGGCAAACCCCTGGGCTGGCTCTGGGTGCCCGATTTGCCGGGTTTGCTTAAAGGGGGTCCCTTTTTTTCATCGCCCCGTTTGTATAAGCCCCTAACATACTAGGGAAAATCTGGATCCCTTTGGGGTGCCCGTTCGGGAAAGATCTGGCTCCCCCTTAAAAAGGGAAATTATTTGAAGACAATTGTTTTTGGGCCCCCAAAAACTCAGGGAAATGGCGTTACCCGCCCCGGGGGGAGGTGCAGCGACCCAGGTGCCCCCTATTTGATTTCCGTGATTTCATAACAATATTTAATTTTTTTTAATACTATAAAAAAAAAAGAATTAAAAAAATTACAAAACCCATTTTTTTGTGCTTTTTTGGTTTGTACTTATTGTTTATAAAACCCTCCTAAATGTAGGGAAAACAAACGTTAAAAAATAGAGAAGATTCATCAATTTTAAAAAATTTTGATTAAATTTAAAAATTCTTTTTAAATGGCAGAATATCATATACGGGGGTGTCTTTTATATCTCGACGAAATTCCCCAGGATTTAGGTCTTTGTTGCGAATGAAAGTCATCGTAAAAAGTACAATACGGGTTAGAATCACACGAAACATTTACTATCAAACAATCACTTTTTAGTCTAAGTCTGGAATATTCAGATATAATAACTGAGTAACCAAACAATATTGCTTCTATGGAGTTGAGTTATTAGTTTAAAACAAATAGTTTACACCCAAAAAATGTATACATATAAATGATGATTATGAGAAAATCTTGGGTCCATTAAATAATAACTTTTAAATTTAAGAATTATAAGTAATGAAGAAATAAAAGACTAAGGCAACTTATATTCTGACATCCTAGAATGACAAATAAAATCCAAGGAATATCAAGATAATGAAACCCATTAGTTTCCCTAAAATATATTGTAGAATTTACAAATTGAAAGTTAGGAACGTATTGAATAATTCAACGAATTTGTTCAATACCATTAGAATACCTATTAACAGCGGAACGTGAAGTTTGTTATATGATCACAGTCAGGCCAAAGTTTTTTGATTGGTAAGCTGGTCAGAGAGTGCCATGAATAATAAATGCAATAACTTGGTAGAGTTAAAAAAAGGAACTTCCTTCTGGAACAGTTAAAACGATTAAGTATACAAAACCATATTCAATTATTCGAATAGTTTTGCCAACTAGTAAGCAATTGGTGATTGGTGTTTGCATCGTTATTGGAAACTTTAGTTCAAAGAGAAACACAAATTACTTTCACGAAAATGGAACACGGTGTTAAATTGTGTATCAATGTGACCCGTAATCTATTCCGTAATAAACGGCTTAAAGTATACAAATTTTTGTTCCAATTCTACTGAACACTTTAACAAAATTTATTTAAATACCTAGCTCTATTTTTGCTATTAAAAAAAAAATCACCCATAACCCTCTTTAAAATTCATTTATTTTAATGTTAATAGGTCAATACATAGTGCATTTATCAACATTTTATCAAAATAAAATATTAACTTAAATAGTTTTGTAAATGCAAAACCAATGTGACAAAAATAACAAACCTAAACAAATAGTTATTTAATTTGTGATATGTACAAAACAAGTAAACATTTCTATTATAGTTGGTAAATATTATGAATTTTTACTCAACGGACCAGCTGCTAGCATTCAGACAAGCGGGCTTTGAAGATAAGTGAACTAAGATGTTACAGAGAGTAAATACCTTGAGTTAATTACAACAAACCCACAGAGAGCATTCAGTCGAGGGGCCTTTCATAGAGACATATGAACCAGGATATAATAGTTGTTAATAACTCTGACATTTTTGTTTCCAAAGAAATACTTTCAAAACAGAAGTAACTATAAAGGGAACAAAGTTCAGTTGTAAAAGGTAAATTACAAAAACTGTATACAAATATTTAGTTAGTGCAATTAAAGAGGCCATACATCTTTATTGTATTTCTGTTTGAGTTCCAGTGGCCTAGGTTTAAACGTGGTTTACACAAATCAATCTCTGTCATAATAGTAACTGTTTGTACTTATCTATTATTACCTTTTTTTGTATTTTTTTCCATAATGGACGCTCTTGTGTCAGGAGATGTAGGATATGTGAAATATTAAGGGTAATTATGCACTTTCCTGCTACCTCTCAAAATACGATTTCTTGTTGAAAAAGTGGTGAAATATGAGTTCACATCTCTTAAGGGGGTTGGTTTCATCCGTGGAAAACTTGTTTTTTACCAAAAAATCAGAAATCTAGTTTTTTATCAGATAGTGCAAAAACAGCTTTTAAAAATCAATATTTGCCCATATTTTTTTTCATTTCTTGTGTTTTTTTATGCTGAACACGAATATATAACTGGTTTCTTAGTATAATTATTTTTTCAGCCTGAAAAATATATTTTGTACTAACCTAAGCAAACATGACCTAACTTATCCTGATTGTCTATTGTCTCAAGAAACATTCGTAATTTGCGTCAAACCCGTGTGTTTGGCCTCCGTGATGGCCTACCGGCTGTCACTTCGGTGGGAATATACGTGAATTCGGGTTTTGTGAGTAATAGTTGTTGTTATAATGATCGCGTAATGGCCGCTAATCGTGATTAGCCGCGAAAGTAGTTTTTCCGTTATATCATGAGAAATAGTTGTAATAGACCAAAATAGTTATCAAATTGTATTCAGCGCAAAAAACACATCAAAATAAAAATATGATAAAATACCATTTAAATTAACGGAAATATGAAAAAAATATTAAAAGTTCTTATATTGTTTTTTCGAATTTTTCGGTAAAATACATGATTTCTGCAGAATAAAAAGCATATCTCGTGAAAATACAGCCAATTCTAGACCCATTTTAAGCAAAATTTTCCAAATTCGTTTGCTGGCAGGATATATATTATATATATATATATATATATATATATATAATATATTATATTATATATATATATATTTTATATATATATAGTGTTGTTTTTATTATTATACTTTATAATAGATAGTATAGAATATTTGGTAATGGAGATATGTCGAGTATGTCACAAGTGAAGGCCAGAACTCGGGTCATGGTGCTGGTAACATTGAATGGTTGAGATATATACAGAGGACTTGAGACACTCGAGAAGTGGAGGAGACGTTGATCTCTAGTGCATTTGGGAGGGCCCTGGTCTAAATAGGGACTTTTGAGGCTCAAGTAAGAGTCAAGTAAGTTTGGGGCTAGTTGTCGTAGGACAGTGTGAGTTTTTGATTTAAAAATAAGTAATTCAAACTAATTATTTTATATTTAATATTGTTTGACAGGTCAGTGCCATCACCATCGCCCGAGTATTTTTTATTGATTTGTGGATTTAGTGTTGTTGATTTGTGTAATACTTAGTGATATATAGAATTTATATGCTATTTTTGTTATTAATTATCTTTGATGTATATTTGATTGTGCTTTTAATAATTTAAGTCTATATTTTTAATTGTTACATTAATAATTATTTCACAGCCAAATGATTTCTTATTTTTAGACAAGAAGCGATTCCGGTCATATACGATCTCTATTCCACATGTTTCTAAGTCTAGAGAGGGGTAGATACGGTTACACTTTAACATAACTAATAACGATCCAAAGTATTACCGACTGAATTTTTTGGAATTTTCATGAAAAGAAATTACGAATATCTGAAAAAACGTTGTTGTTCTTTATTTTTTATGTACATAACCAGCAGGTTATTTTTAATTTGTCTTACATTTGAAAGTTTATAGAGTGTTCTTATTTTTGTAATATGTGTTATTTGACTTTAGAACACTTATAAATGTCTGCTGAATTTGTTATTTGAGAGTTGCAAATTTTTACATTAACATATCTTATTTAAACTGTGTTTATTTATTTATAAAATTGTTACTGATAAAGAAATATACCAATATAAAAATATCAACAATAAACTAAAACTGTGTAAATATTCATAAAGTATTTTCATATATCCGCATAATTTACAGCTAACTGACCACTATATATTACATTTTCAGGTTAAACAATGCTATGTCAGTTGGTCTATTTTAGTTCAGCAGTTTTAAGTACTCAAAAAAGGTACTTTAAAATGTATTTGCTTACTCCTTATAGGACTCACTGGTCAATACAACTTATTCCTTATGGATTCACTGGTCAACACAACTTACGTCTTGGAGGACTCTATGGACAACGCAACTTACTCCTTATAGGACTCACTCATCAACATAACTTACTCCTTATAGGACTCGCTGGTCAACACAACTTACGTCTTGAAGGGCTCACTGGTCAACACAGCTTACTCCTTATAGGACTCGCTGGTCAACACAACTTACGTCTTGAAGGGCCACTGGTCAACACAACTTACGTCTTGAAGGTCTCACTGGTCAATATAACTCACGTGTTTACCATTGAATACTTAAATGCGTAAGTTTTGTTGAGCAGAGCCCTGCAGGACGTAAGTTGTGTTTACCAGTGAGTAATTCAATGCGTAAGTTGTGTTGAGCAGAGCCCTGCAGGACAAGTTTGTGTTTTCCAGTGAGTAATTCAATAAGTAAGCTTTGTTGAGCTGTGAGTCCTGCAGGACGTAAGGTGTGTTTACCAGTGAGTACTTCAATGCGTAAGTTTGGTTGAACAGAGCCCTGCAGGACGTAATTTGTGTTTACCAGTGAGTACTTCAATGCGTAAGTTTTGTTTGTTCAGAGTCCAGCAGGACGTAAGTTGTGTTTACCAGTGAGTAAGTGTGTCTTCAATGCGTAAGTTTTGTTTGTTCAGAGTCCTGCAGGACGTAAGTTGTGTGTTACCAGTGAGTACTTCAATGCGTAAGTTTGGTTGAACAGAGCCCCTGCAGGACGTAAGTTGTGTTTACCAGTGAGTAAGTGTGTCATTCAATGCGTAAGTTTTGTTGTTCAGAGTCCTGCAGGACGTAAGTTGTGTTTACCAGTGAGTACTTCAATGCGTAAGTTTTGTTGTTTAGAGTTCTGCAGGACGTAAGTTATGTTTACCAGTGAGGACTTCAATGCGTAAGCTTTGTTGAGCTGTGAGAGTCCTGCAGGACGTAAGGTGTGTTTACCAGTGAGTACTTCAATGCGCTAAGTTTTGTTGTTTAGAGTTCTGCAGGACGTAAGTTATGTTTACCAGTGAGGACTTCAATGCGTAAGCTTTGTTGAGCTGTGAGTCCTGCAGGACGTAAGGTGTGTTTACCAGTGAGTACTTCAATGCGTAAGTTTTGTTGTTTAGAGTTCTGCAGGACGTAAGTTATGTTTACCAGTGAGGACTTCAATGCGTAAGCTTTGTTGAGCTGTGAGTCCTGCAGGAGCGTAAGGTGTGTTTACCAGTGAGTACTTCAATGCGTAAGTTTTGTTGTTTAGAGTTCTGCAGGACGTAAGTTGTGTTTACCAGTGAGTACTTCAATGCGTAAGCTTTGTTGAGCTGTGAGTTCTGCGGGACGTAAGGTGTGTTTACCAGTGAGTACTTCAATGCGTAAGTTTTGTTGTTCAGAGTCCTGCAGGACGTAAGGTGTGTTTACCAGTGAGTACTTCAATGCGTAAGTTTTGTTGATCAGAGTCCTGCAGGACGTAAGGTGTGTTTACCAGTGAGTACTTCAATGCGTAAGTTTTGTTGTTTAGAGTCCTGCAGGACGTAAGTTGTGTTACCAGTGAGTACTTCAATGCGTAAGTTTTGTTGTTTAGAGTCCTGCAGGACGTAAGTTGTGTTTACCAGTGAGTACTTCAATGCGTAAGTTTTGTTGAACAGTAATGCCCTTCAAGACGTAGGTTGTATTGACAAGTGAGTCCATAAAGACGTAATTTGTTATTTTTGGTGTGGCATTTACGATAGAATGTTTGATTATATTTCAGTTTTTTCTAAATGTGTAGGGTGGGCAGGTGGGTCAATACCTCCTATGTGTATGGGTGGGAGGGTGGACCAATATCCCATGTACATGTTTGAGTGAGTAGGTGGGTCAATATCACCGTACGTGTGAGGGTGGGATGGTGGGTCAATATCACCGTACGTGTGTGGTTGAGCAGTATGGGCCGCATATGTATGGAGTAACACACCCATATATACCGCTGCTAATAGTTTCAACGGATACAGTGCTACTGACCCATCCGCCCACCCATACACCTACAGTGATACTAACTCACCCGCCCACCCATACACATACAGTGCTACCCACCCCACCCACCCACACACATGCAGTGCTACTGTCAATACCAGTCAATACAACTGTACGTGTACGGGTAGGCGGGTGGGTCAATACCACTGTACGTATATGGGTGGGTCAATACCACTGTACGTGTATGGGTGGGTCAATACCACTGTACGTGTATGGGCGGGTGGGTGGTCAATACCACTGTACGTGTTTGGATGGGTGGGTGGGTGAATACCACTGTACGTGTAAGGATGGGTGGGTGAATACCACTGTACGTGTATGAGTGGGTGGGTCAATACCAGCATACATTCTCAATACTATTTGACTGCAACTCTGCATAACTTTATATATTTTTTTTCAAAATTATTTGTACTTTTAACTCAAAATTCAAAAGTATTTGTACTTTTTTACAGTGTAAAAATTCTGAAAAGTTTTGTTGATGAAAAATTCTGTCTACTTTTGCAAACTATAGTAGTAATTGGTAAAATTATATTTTATAAAAGCCTAATACTTTTTTGTATAAAAATATATTTTCAAGATCGTAGGTTCCATTGTTTGGCAGGAAATATAATTAAAATGAATGAACTACCTATTTTTATAAATATTCCCTTGAATTGATTGGATGATGTCAAGTGTATCAGAGTGGAACAAAGATAAAACTTCCAACACTTTGAAAACAAAGACTTCCCTATCTGGAACTGCTTTTGTCAAGAAGTTCGTATTTCTCAACAGTGAACTTACTCCATCAGAACATAGAGGGAATGAACATCTAAAACAAATTATACTTCTTTTCAATTCTAATAAGTACAATATAACAATTTATTTGTATTGCTAAGAAAAAAAATACATTCATTAGCTTTAGGAGCTAATAGGAGCACGTGTTACTTATTATCATTAAATATTAGAGTCATTCTAAGGACTTTATAAAAAAATATCAACAAAAATTTAATTTTATAAAATTAGTATAAAAGTATTATTTTTAATACAGATACAAACAATTATTTATAATAACATATTTTGTTATACTTACATAAAATATAAAAATTCTACTTATCCCAGCTAAAGTCTTTTTAAGTTATTTTGGTAAAATTAAACTCCACAGTAAACTGAAAAAATAAGTATATATATTATAAATTATTTTATAAAGAACCAAATTTAGTTTGGACTAGCTTTAAGCTTACTTGAATAATAAAACTCATATTATAAAGTATTGTAACTAAAACATAAAATAAAATTACTGGGTACTTTTAACTGTTAAGATTGAAAAAGATGCATTTTAATTAATTAATAAATTTTTTGTTTCGTAGAATTCCTATAAGAAATGACAATTGTTAAATTTGCATTTTACATTTAAAAAAATAAATAAAAATACTTGTTACCGTTCAATTCATAACGGATGAATTATTGTATTTTTAAATACTGGAAATGTACGTGTTATTTTAACTTAAAATAGTTATCTCTTACAAGATAACAGTTGGTATAAAATAAATATTATATTGGAAATACATTTACATAATTATTTTCTACATGTTTATAGTAATTATTTCATCATTACATATCAAGGTTACATGTAATCAGTTTCGATAAAGTAACTAATTTACTAAACTATAACTGAGCCACATGCTTCACCAGCCAAATCGCGATGGAATAACTTAAATAAAATTATTCAAAGTTGAATAACTTATTGGCTTTGCCGATACTGTTGGCCACTGCCTAGTATATAAAATTATATACATCAAACTATGTTGATATATGTTAGTAAAACATGCAACTTACTGAGCATTTTATTTAGTACATATATAAATTAGAAGAGATGGAAGTCCTACCTACGTAAGACTCAATATTCAGCTTTATTCGTTATTCCCCGTCCATAAACCGATGTAAAAACTGACTGGTAAATTCCCACCACCTGAGTTCACGCCTCACAGCCTCACGTCCGCAATATATACTGGCCAGCTACACTATTGTTTAATGTATGGCGTTTCGTTTTTGTCTCTCTGGCTTATGATCTTACTTTGTAGACTAACCAACCCCCCCTCCCTGTAATATATGTACTTCTATTAAGAAATGGTTTGACAATAACATACTAAATTCTCAAGTGTATATAAATTGTTAATAATTACCTGCTTAAGTCCCGTAGTACAATTTGGACAATGCCTACTAAGGATTGTTTATTGTTTTGGATAATACTAATAATGTTTTGTTCTATTCCATGACACATAATACGTTGTGGGGTTAATATGTTAACAGGTTAGTCCAATTATTTTTAATATTTACAGTTCAGGGACTATAAATTATAAATACATAATATGTTTACAGTTATTTGCAAAACTTTTGGCACACATAATTCCTAATAATAATAAAATAATACCTGCTAGCATTCCATGTAAACTCATATCCAAAACCAAAAATTATAAAAAAATACTTACTTACCATATATATTATACACTGGAGATACAGATTTGATAAGCCTTTTTTGTTAAAATGCATGGAATCACACTGGGTGGTGTTACGGTGCTGCACTGTCTTAATAATTCAATAGCACTTAGTATATCAGTACTGCAACTAAAAATCTACATTTTGAAGTAACTATGAATGTCCATATTAGGGAGATCGTCCAAAAGGATTTATGAGAACATCTTTAACGAGGGCACAGATCGATTAATACATCAAATTAAATGTCCATAATAGCAGAACAGATGCAAAAAGTCCCACTTAAAAAGGCACATCCTTTTAAAAATAACGCTAGTTTACAGGTTACAATGTAGTTTCTGTTGCAGGCTACTTAATGTTATGTTCTTGGATCAGGTTAGGGGATTAAACATTTCTGAATGAATACTGGAGAAGTAAATAAGTTCGAAACAAATATTAAACGGAATAATAGGTTAAGATAAATATAATTTAAGGGATTTGTCTAGCAGATATGAATATAACAAACGACTCTAAAAAAGTTTGATTAAGAATAAAATGGTAGGTATTCAAGGATTTTACTTGGGTAAAGAAAGTCATTTATTAGTGGCAACAAAGTAAGCACACTAAAAAACGTGGTTGCCCTTTGTTCATATATACTCCAAGCAAAATATTTCTTATAAAAAATAGGTTGTATTTGTAAAGGAAAGATGTACTATTAATATTGATAATTATTTACTAACTTAATAATTATATGCCTGCATCAGAGTTATTTCAGATATAAAAAAACAAAGATAACAGTTAACTTTATTCACACATCAAGGGCTAAACCAATTATAATACTAATAAAGTTTTATTTTGGGGGTAAAGAATAAATGAAATGTAAAATATGTAGTTTGGTAATAAGGCTATTAATATAGGATACAACGAAAACAATTATTATAGGAGAGAAACTCATCTCCTACAATAACAAATCTGACCAGGAGGAAGCGGACAGACAATGTTTTGATTCCATTGTGAACTCAGTTGGCTAAGTAATGTCGAAATTTCTAGCTGATTGTGGGATGTAAGGTAAAACAAGGCTCGTATGTTGTAGTATTAAAGAAGGTTTGTTTTTTAAAAGTTTTGAAGCAACATTTTATGTATAATCAATATATTAAAAATATTTTTTTTACTGGGTAATTTTGTACTCTATTTAAGTAGCATAATTTGACCAAAAACAATATTTTTCACATAATTTGTGTTTGAAAATTACCATTTAACATTAAATACAAAGTTATAAGTCTTTGTATCGTTATAAACAAAAATAAAGTATACGTACATTTTCAATAAACTTAAAAACAATAAAAAAAAAGAATACCTGGCACCGAGTTTACTGAAAATTTACTAATGCAATAATTTTAAATTTCATTCTATGAAAATGAGCTTACGGTGACAAGTTTACTGTCTGTCTATATGAGGTTTTTACAAATTATTTTATAAGTCCAAAAATATTTTAGATAGAAAATTAAAATGTAGTATAAATGTGTAGGTAAGTAGGTAAAACTAAGTAGTAAACTATCATTACTGTAACTAAATAAATTTCAAAATGGTGGTTTTTTTAATCTTTGATATCAAATTTCACGAAAACTGTTACGTAAAAAATGCACAATTAAAAGACAAATCAAACAACACCTTTTAAAAATTGAATAATAAATAACCCAGGTGTGACAGTTTTCGTAAATCAATGTAATTTCAATAATACAACAATACATGAATAAAACACTTTTACAGCAAATATGAGACGCTGCGTATCATTAAACAGTAAACTATTCATAATTATTTTCATTGATCAAAATATTGATAGTAAGGTAAATTATTCATTTTGTTGATAAGGTAGTTTCTCTAGTCATATCAATTGTATATACATGATATTATTATTCGACAACATTATTTCAGATCTAAGTCCAAAACTTACTATTCAGTTCGTGTAGATCATACTGTAGCTATAATTCAACAGAAATACTGTTATAACATCCTCAGGACATGTTGTATGTATCCCGGTCTACGTTTAAGTGGCTTCGATGTCAAAATTTACCATATACGAGACATAGGTTGAGTGATTTTGACGCAAATTTTTAGAACATTGTGATGTATTAATGAAAAAAAAAAAAAAATGAAACATGAGAAAATATTTGGCAATAAATTGTTTATTATTAAAAATTTCGCATAAAGACTGTTCTTCGGACACTACTGAGGCAACTGATTGGTAATAATTACATCATATAATTTAACCTATTATACAACAGAATTAGAAGGAAAAATGTATCTTGTATAGTCTTAGATATTCCTCATACTAATTTAGAGACAACAATAACTCACTATTCGAGTGTTACGCAAGTTAAAATTCTTACAATTTTTGCTGACGTTTAAATTCTTACAATTATTCATAATTTTAAAACATTTAAAATTATGTATACAGTACAGTTATATATGGATATATCAGCTCTTATTATACATTAAATATTTATATACATTTTTTATATGTAGTTTCAGATACACCCTGGGCCCGTT
The DNA here is from genome assembly GCA_035578905.1 of Stictocephala bisonia. Taxonomy (NCBI): domain Eukaryota; kingdom Metazoa; phylum Arthropoda; class Insecta; order Hemiptera; family Membracidae; genus Stictocephala; species Stictocephala bisonia. Next base: position 63,701 of record JAQJVL010001777.1, read on the forward strand.
ACGCTGGAGGAAAATTCATTAAATAATTTGGGAGCAAAGTAAACAAATTTTTTCTTTCAAATTCCGGCGAAAAGCGAGGCATCTCCAAAAAAATGATCCTGTATAGTGCTGCGAGATCAGATCTGAGACCTGTTTTTTAGTTTTTCCTCAAATATCCCGACCTGCCCGTGGTAAAGATTCTATAAACTAGGCATAAGGAGCGCAGGGGTAAAAGGTATCAGTCACAGTCAGCAAACCTAGTGATCGTCGCGCCTCCGAAACTTCGTAAAACCTTCTTAGTCCCGTAATACCTGACACACATGTTTTGCACTCTGTAATTTGTCTATGTCCTCTTTAGGGACAATATTTCCATACACAGGGAGGCAGTATTGATCACAGAGAGCAAGAGCCAAGAGCCGGACAAGGCAAAAACTTGATCTCTTTAGGAAACAAGTACCTAAGTTTCTATTTAAAATTCTTAGTCGACTAAGGGCCCACTGACAAACAGCACTTACATGACCGAGAAAGTGAGGTCACCATCGAACAGAGGCGCAAGAGATCTGATGATTCACATCGTTTAGTCTGATACCGACAAACAAACACTGCACTGACAGACTCCGAATCCACAATGGAAGGAATCGACAATACACAAAACTTTTCCTTGTTCAATTTAATCCATGCCTCTCAGGGCCAATCATGGACAGTGCTTAATTCAGATTTCAAAATGGATACAGCGTGTTTAGCTCATCCGGCATCATATGAAACAAAAAGAGGAGCATCATCGGCGTATGAATACAAGCGACTATTTTGTAAGGCCTGAACCATAGTGGCGTCAACAGGGTGAATAGAACAGGCCCAAGACAATTTCCCTGTGGAACACCAGCAACTCTAATAAAAGATAAAGAGAAATTCATCACCCAAATTTTAAATTAAACCTTGGGGCTCCTATTTACCAATTAGGAATGTAACCCAAAAAACCACTTCCGGTCGAAAACCATAAAAATGCATGACTGATTCAGTCCTACTAAATATAATAAGATTAAAAGGTTTTTGAAATTTCAAAACCCAATATGAAATAAAAAATTAACCAAAATGGTATTTACTTACCCTTTTTGCCGCTGGCCGCTTTTGCGCCGTTTGACTAGCCTAAAGCGCTGGGGGCCCAAATCACTGTTTTTGTAGTGTTCTACATAATCGTTCTAAAACCTGTTGTTTGAGGCTAGAATAATAATTTTTTTGTTTTTTTTTGTCTTTAGACAGACTTAATATAAACGTATTTTTTTCATATTTTTAAAATTATGTTATTAAAAAAGTATATAAAATTTGCAAACAGAAAGTAATTTTTTTAAAAAAAATTTTGATTTGAATAAAAAACAATGTAAAGAAAAAAATATTTTATGCATAAAACTTATTTTTATTTCAAAGTACATGTATAAATGAACACGTGTATAAGATTTCAAAACATTTGAACCGTATTGAACAAATAGAGATTTTTTTCTGAAAACATACACAAATCTATTTATTTCATAATCTTACCTTACGCTAGAGTAGGCAGTGCAGAAATGATTCCGGTCCTTTGGCAGTTGAAAACTTTATTTATATATAGTTGGATGTTTTCATTGCATTGTGCACATAAAATTCTTAACTTGGTAACACATTAAAAATTTAAAACTAAAAAAAAAATACACTTTTACAAGGTCACCATCGTCTGTTTAGCACCTGTGCTTTAGTCAAGCCCCAAAGGATGAACTCCTTTATTACAGCTTTTACAAGCAAAATTAGATTTCTTCTTTTACCTCCGGAAACTGGTGCTTTGAGACTGCTTACTGAGCAGTTTCACTGTTTTTTGTCTGGTAAAAGGGTAAAAGGGGCTCATTACCAAAACCTGCTCGTTGTACCGGCGCAGGGTCTCCAATCCATTCCTCAGTGATGGCTTCAATAATTGACACTTGAAATGCAAGTCTAGAAAGGGGCTTATCAGTGTTTAGTTTGTACAGTATGTGATTTTCAGACAGAATACCAACGTCCTTTTTAAAGGACGTCGGCGGTAAAAAAGGGTTCTAAGACAACCAAGTAACGCAGTCATCAGTTAGTTTTTTTGACAAATAAATTTTGGTGAACATAATATCATTGCTAACGACCGTCATCATTAATATATTATTGTCATCTTCATTTTATTTTGTTTAAATTTTACTATCCTAATACTACGTTTATAGGTATATATTATTGATAAATACAGAAAAAGACTCCAGAAATCTATTTCATTCCAATGAGGGAAAAAATAGAAAAAGAAACAAAACATTTCTGTATATTTAAAACACAACAAGAGATTGTTAATCTGTAGTTCATTTTTTTATTACTTTTTCTATATATAAATATATCATAACATATTTAAATTTTTGCAAATAATTTCCTTTTAATTTTTTTTTTAGCTTTCGAACTTACTATGCGTATCATAAACAAGCTACACTTTCTGTTTAAACGGAAAACCCTTTTTTTTGGTCAATAGTCACTTTAGACTTCAGTTCTTAAAGGGGACTTTGTCTAAAATTTAAAATTTCCACGCATAATCAATAATTACAGAAATATCTAATGTATATGTAATGCCAGAAATAAATCACTACTATGGCTTTATTGAATATAAAAAATGTTTCAAAAATAAGTAAAACATTAGTATTAATATTCATTGAGGGGATAATTTTCCATGATCGTTGTTGCAAAACAATATTTTCTATCGGACAAAAAAATAATCGAAAAAAATAATATAGACATTTTAAAAATACAGGCGTATTTGTTACTATTTACGTCTACTTCGACATTTTGTGATTCCCCTTCATCTGGTTACGTTAGTAATTCTCTACTCATCTGTGGCAATAGTTAAAAGTTGTGTGGGGTTAGAGAATTAATAGAGTACATACGTAATTGGTAGAATTAAAAAAAATATGACGAGTGGTAAAGGGAAAACAATTGTACTGATGGGCTTAGGCGACACAGTATTCAAACTTTCAATAGAAAAGAAGTTCCTACTGTACCCAAACGTTGAAATGTAAAAGTTCAGCCTTTTGCCCTCCTCTTAGACACAACAGTTGTATAGTTAGAAAACGCTATGTGACTACATTTTCGAGTAATTGTAAAGGGAACATATATGTAGAAAAGTGTAATTAATTGTAAACTCTTAATGCATCAATAGGATAAACATTCAAAAAATACAAAATGAACATGTTTATTTATTTACAAAACAGTGTTTTTTAACTTACTAAATAGGGGTGTTTCTACGCCTTTTGGGGGGATTTTTGATGACGAAATATTTAATTTTTCTTATTTAGCCCACAAAAAAGGTTTTACCAAATTTAGCTCTGTACTGAGTGAGGGCTTTCTCTTTTATATATATTATATACAATATATTTAAAAAAATGCTTTTCAACTGTCCGATATGAAGCATTTTTATATATTTGTTATCAGCAAAGTTAGCCAAATGATCTAAAATTAAAATACTAGCAATTATCAATGATTAAAATATGTATGACACAAATTTTTGTTAAAAGGATTTTGAGGACGTAAACCCGAGGGTATATGGACATGATTAAATGTACATGTAAAATAATAATTAATTATATAGATATACAACGAGACTTAAAACTGTCCAATATGAATTAGTTTTACATATTTACTATCAGCATATTAAGGTAAATTAATTTAAAATAAAAAACACTAGCAATCATGAAGGATTAAAATATTTCATATTTCATAATTTTGAAACAGCCTTTCAGGAGGCGTGCCCGAGAGTCAGGAATAGGCAGCACATGCCCACCGCTGCCGTGAGGTGTTGCCGATACCGTTTTCATGAAGAAAATTCATGTTAAATGCTAGACATCTCAATTGCATTCTTATCGCGTGGGGACTATTAAAGTAGATTTAAAGTTTACGATTTTTTTTATGTAGAGTATCTGTTTTGTGAAATACCAAATAGAAATTTTTTTCTGTCCCCTCAACATTTTATTACTGTTTAATGTCATAATAAAAAATTACGTGGAAATTAAATTAAAAAAATACAAATTTAATCCAATAAAAAATTTTATAGTTAAATTTGTATGTCCATTTATTTTTTTTAATTTTTTTCAAAAGTTTTTTACAGTAGAATTTAATGTAATGAAAATTTTATGACAATGATCTTGAAACACTTTTTTTTATAATTTTACTTATTTGTTTAAAGGAAGCTTTATTTCCCTTATCAACTCGGGAATATATATTTTTGTTCATACTTTGAAACACGATATAAAAAAAGGGGGTTTGATTTTTTTACTAATGTAAAACTATGGTTTGCCCAAATTTTTCGTCACCACTTGATATTCAGACACCTAATTGTTTTCCCCAATATGATTTGGGGGGACCGCCCTTTAAAAATTTAAAACCCCAAAAATGTTCTTTTTTCTAATCTTAAGTGATCCTTTAGTCGCCCAAAGATAGGGCTTTTCCTTTCCTTTACAGGTGTGCCCTCCCAACAAAGCTAAAATATTTGGTTATGGGGAATTATTTCCACTGCCCAGGGGATTGGACACCCAAGGGGTTTGCCTTTTTTCCATTGGACTCTTTTTTTAGGGTTTTGTCCTATTCCTAGTTTTACGCGGGCAAATTTAATTTGTTTTAAAAAAATTTTTGCCCATGATGTAACTGCAATTAAATTACAGTATATCTCAGGGTTGGGTGCTAAATTCTACTATTTAGCATTCCAAGCCAAACCCAGTGAAAAAGGGGGGTCTCTTTAAACAAAAAATTATCCCAATCTGAAAAAATTTGATAAGTTTTAAAAGGGTTTCCCCCAAAAGCAACGTTACTTTAAAACTATTTCTTTTTATGGTTTGATGGGGGTTTCTTGGTTTTTGGGTTGTATAGTGTTTAACTAAATTAAATTTTTAATGTGAAAATATTTTATGGCCCAATGGCATTCCCAGTCGGGCTCTTTCTTGAAGTTTTAATATCTTTTTAAGTAACTTTTTGGGGAAACATCGTTTTCAAAAAAAATTAAAATGTTTTCCCGTTCAACAAACAAATGATTGAAAGGAAATCCTGGACAGAACCAAAAACAAGGTTTTTTAAATTTTGGGATTTAATATTTTAAAATTTTAGTTTTAAAAAAAACATAATTTTTTTTGCTTTGTTTAAACTTAAAATCTTTATATAATTATTTAAACTGAAACCTTTTAATTTTTTTGGGCTTTACTTAAATTTTTACGGGTTTGGGTTCAAAATTTGTTTTATTTTTTAAAAGATTTGGAAAAATTTACTTTCTTTAAATTTAATATCTTTTTAAAAATAGTTTAGTTCCCTTAGATGCTTTTATTTTATTTTTTTAAAAATTTAAGAAAAGGGTTAAAACAACTTTTTTAATTCATAAAAAAATTTAAAAAACAACAAAATTTTTTTTACTTATTAAAAACCTTACGAGGGAAAACAACCCAAGTAAATTCAATCTAAATTTGTTATTTTTTTTCAAAAAAATTTTTGGGTGAGCATAATACCCATTTTTTTTAAATTTACGGGTAACCATCAATATATTCTTATCATTTTAATTTTTCAATTTTTTTTTGTTTACTAGTCTTACTAGGGTTTATAAGTATATAATTATTGAAAATACAAAAAAGCTAAAAAAAATCTATATCAGTTCCAATGAAAAAAAAAAAAATTTAAACATTTCTGTATTTTTATTTAACAAAAACAAGGGTTTTTTAAATTTTGTAGTTTGGTTTTAAATTACTTTATAAATTTTAATAATATATATTTTTTTAAATTTATATATAAATATATTATTTTTTTATAATATTTTTACAATTAAAATTTTTTAAAATTTTCCCGGGAAATTTAATTTCCTTCCCATTTATTTGGGATGCCGATCTCACTTTCCCTGTCATAAACAAGCTACATTTTCTTTTTGACTGAAATTTTTTTCCCTTGGGTTTAAATAGTCATTTGGGGACTACGTTATTGGGGGTATTTTTGTCAAAATTTTAAAACATCCGTTTTTCGAGAAATTCAAAAAATTTTATCAAATTTTTTTTAAAAAGGGAACCAAAAAATTTTGTCACCTATGGATTTTTTGGGCTCGATCGTTAAGCAAAATTTAAAACCCTGAAATTTGGGATGGGCCTTTTCCCAAACAATTTTCCAAAGGTAATTTATGCATGTATTTCTTTTTTTATAAAGGAAAGGGGTTCAGGCCCGGTTTACTCTATTTTTTATGCTTAGTCTTAGTTTTTTGTTGCCTTTCAAACAGAAATGTGTATGGCTTTTCTTTGGCTTTCGGGAAAATTTAAAAAGTTCAAAAACTTTAAAACGGGGGTGTTCAAAAGTTTTCCCTAGAGATTTTTTAAATCCCTTTAAAATGTTGAGGAAAAAACTTATAACAAACAAAAAACTTAGACGTTGTTCATTTTAAAAACCCGTATAGCGGGGAAACAACAAAAAATTTACCAATTTCCCAAATTTTACTACAAACCTTTGGCCAATCGGGGATTTGGGGTTTATTGTGCATATACAAAAAAGAAAATTTTACATGTTGTGTTGTACTTATTACATACATTGTCCAATAAACTTATTTTTTCCCCAATTTTAAATTTGTTTTTCCTATTTTATTTATAAATCACTAAAAATTTTTATCCTAACAAATGATTTACCCTTTTGGTGCCCATTACGATAAAAGTTTGTTATATTATTTTTGTTCCCTTTAAAACCAAATTTTCCAGAAAAAAAAAATGCATTTTTTTTTCTTTGACCAAAAGATGGTTGTCTTTTCAAAAAACGTACTTTTTTTTTTGGGAGTAATAAAAAACCCAAAAATTTTTTTCTTCCCTAAAAACGACAAAGGGAGAAAAATTTTAAACATAAATAAAAATTTACAAAAAAATATTTAAGGATGTGGGAATTTAAAAAACACTAAAATAAAAATAATAGAAAAAATTTGTGCATTTTTTTCTTTAAATAAAAAAAATTTAATGTCTCCATCAGATTCTTGCAAAACCTTTGTTTAATTCGTATCCCCAAAATGTTTTTTTAAAAAAGGTACAAATATTAAGGGTCTGTTTTGGTATCTTAGGGAAATTTCCCAAATATCCCAGCAATCTATTTTGAAGAAAATGGCCCACTTTTAAGGTAAATAAAAAATTTTCTTTGGTACCCCCCCAAAAAAAGGGGACCTATTTAAAATAACATCCCTACAGATTTTTTTTACAATAAAAGAACTTATCAAGTCATAATTAAAACAGACCCTTTGAATAATTTCACTGTATTGGCGGGGAAAAAAGGAATTCTCATATCACCCAAAAAAATGGCCTTTTTTACAAAAGGCATTACCGGGACCAGTTAACAAAAAAATAAATTTTTTAAAAAAAAAAATTAAACAATAAAGAAATTTTAAAAAAAAGGTTGAAGGGTTTATTAAAAGTGAAAATAAAACTTATATATTTAAATAAAATCTTTTGTTGGTGGTGTTCATTGTTTTTTGTGTTGGTTTTTTGGGGCCCCACCCAAATCGCACGATCAATAGAACATTTAGTGGGTTTTTATTCAGGGGGCCCAAAAAAAAATTTAAATTTTTTAAAAAGAAGAAAAAACCATTCCCCAAAAGAATTTTTGGGGTTTTTTATATTCAAAAGGCAAACAAAATGACTGATCCCTTACGCAAATGAAGAAAACTAAGATAAATGGAGCAGTAAAAAGACAAAACCCGTTTAAAATACAAATAAAGGAAGAAATGTTTTTTTCTTATTTTAATGTAAACCGCCCTTTATATTCAAAAATTTAAGTTTTCCTTAGTTGAAAGATTAAATCGTTTTATTAAAATCACTTTTTTTCCCCAAGGTAATTGAACCCCCTTTTTTTGGTAAAAAACTGACAAATTTTTAGTAGATATTACCCAAAAAAATTTTTTAGGCAAAATCCCCCCCTTCGGGAAAAACCTTTAATAATTTGGTTCTATTTAAAACAATTTTTTAAAAAATGTTGAAGTTTAAAATACAAGCCCTAATATCTATAAAATAAATTTAAAAAAAAAAACTATTTCCCCACAGGGGAAAAAAAAGGTAAAAAAAATACAATCTTTAAAATTTTACGCCAAAGTTTTTTGTTTTTTTTTGTACTTGTATTGTAATTTTTTGTGCATTTTTTTTTTTTATTTTTAAAAATTTTTGTGTTGTGTGAGTTTACTTGTACTGTATATTTTCCAAACGTATTATGCTAATTAAAAAACTTTAAAACGTGTGAGGAAAACGCATATACTACAAGCCATATTGTAGAGGGTTTGGTGTAAAGTAGGTGAAAAATTTGGGCGACGGGGCCCAATTAAAAGTGTAAAAACCCCTTCCGGTTTGGAGCTTTAAAATTTAAAGGGGAAAAAGGGGAGCAACGAGGGGAACGTTGGGTTGTGACTTAGGATGCGGGGTCAGTGACAGTAAACGTTTTGAGTTTTCAGGTCTTTTCAAAATATGTTTTAAAAAAGATCTTACGTTTGCCTCGATTGAAAAAAAATTTGGGGGTTTGTATTCAAATTAAAAATCAAATTAAAAAGAACTAAATCAATGCAATCGAATGAAAATCGTACAAGATCTTGTTATTACGGGTATTTTTTTACTTTTTAAAGTGTTAAAAAACACTCGTCTTAACCCCCACAAACATCACCCCCCAAACGCACTGACCCAACCATTTCTTCAAATTTTTAAAAGTACTCAAATCGAAAGCCCATAAATAAAGGGTAAACCCCGTTTGCCCACTTTTTTAGTTTTGGGTTATTATTATTACTTTTGTTTGTTACAAAAAATATTTTAAATTTTTTTACAAAAATGTGTTCTACCTTCAGTTGTCGACTCTCCTTGTATTGTTTTCATATCTTTCCACGTCGCATAAGTAAAAAAACCCTGTGACGTAGTTTTTTAAAAGTCCATTCGTTGGGTTTTTAATTGATAGGGTTTTTGCTTTGTTTTGGCAATAGCTAAAACATTTACTTTTAGAACAAGCTCTTCCATCAACTTGTCCTCTGGTTTTTTTAAAACATTTCAAGTCGCAAAAATTTAACTAACTTTTGGGGATTGAAAAATAAAACCCACTTTTATTAAATTAAAACATTTTTTTTCTTGGGTGTGTAAAAGGGGGAGCTCGATGTGCCTGTTAAAGAGGGACGCGAAGTGATTTACCCGCTAGCTTTGCTAGGTATTTCCCGGTTTCTCCCCCCACCTTTTCCATTACCACACTATCGATCTCCCCCACCCTTACCTTTAAACCCCCTTTTAAAAAAACCTTAACTATCTTTTCCCCCTTCCCTTACTATTAAAATGTTGGTGATGCACACTTTTTGGGGGTTTTCAAACCAACGCTGTTGGTTAAAAAAACAATTCTTTATTTGAAAATTAGGAATAGTACCCCCTAACATAAAAAACACTGAAAAAATTTTTTCATTTTCATTTGTTGCCCTTTTCCTTTTTCGGTACAAAATTCCCCAAGTCCAACCCGAGAGTTTTTTGTAGTTTTTTGCAAATCCCTTCCCAAAGATACAATGAAAAACTGTTGACAAAGATCCCTAAACTTTTTAAGCTTCTGCTCCATTACTTGTTTTTACTTCACAGAAAACCTTTACATTTAAATGTCGAAACCTGTTAAAAACACACGGGTAGCTCGTAGTTTGTAAATTTTTAAATCGGGAAAGAATAAAAAATAAGGGTAAAAAAAATTTTAAAAACTGTTTTTCAAAAATTAATCATGAGCCCCAAAAAAATTAAAAAATAAAAAGGTATTGTAATAAAAAAATAAAATTAGCTACTTAATAAAAAACAGGGAGAACACAACACTAAAAAATAAAAAAGGAATGTAAAAAAAAAGAATTCCCTATTTGGTGGATTTTTTAAAAAACAAAAAAAGTTTAGTTCAAATTTGAAAATTACCGGTGTGAGCGGTAAAAAAATTTTATATGGCAGTAGCTCGCTCGAAAAAAGGGAGTGGGAAATTTTACCCTCTAACCGCGCTTTTTGTGGGCAAATTTTGAGGTAAAAAAACATTCCCCGGGCGGGTTTCCCCCTCCCCCACCACGGGTCCCGGGCCCTGTAAGGGGGGTTTCCACTTTTCCCCCTCAAAACGATACGGGGCCCCCGCATGTTAATAAGAGGCCTGAGAAACTCTTTACGTCTTGGCACTATTCATAAAGTTAAATAATTCCCCAATTAACTTTTTTTATCCTTTTTTGGGAAAAACAATGGGCTATTTTCCACAATTTTTAAACCCTGTTTGGCTATTACCTAACCTTTAACGGAGAGGTTTGTGCACAGCACCAACGGAAACGATACCTTTCCCTTTATCAAGACAAAATAACTCTAGTATTAATAATTCTGTTGTCTTTTTTGTTTTGTTTTTGTTTTTTTTTTTTAATTTTTTTTTTTGTTTGTTTTTTTTTTTTTTTTTTGTTTTTTTCGGGTTTTTTATTTTTTTTAAAAATGCCCCATTTTTTTTCAATTTTGAATTCAATTTTACCATTTCTTTTTAATTTAAAAAAAATTTTTTTATTTTAAATTTTGGGATGGCAGCGGTAAAAATGGGGTTTATTTTAACCAGAATGGTTTGGTAAATTTTTTTATTTTGTAGCAAAAATTTTCCTATTCTTTTAAATTTTGCCCCCAAAAAGATATTTAAAATTTTTTTTTAATTTTTTAAACTTTTTTTCCAATTTTAAATTTTTGGTGAAATTTAAATTTTTTTTTTAACTACCTTTTTCCTTTAAAAAATTTATTTTTAGAATTTTTTCCCCCTTTTTTCCTTGTTTCTTGAAATATAAGGGGTTTTGTTAAGGTAAACCACCCTTTTTAAATTGATTTGGGACCTTTTTAAAGGGGGCCCCGTCTTCTTTTTAAATTCTTCTTCTCCTCCTCTTGCTTTAATTTTGGGCAAAAACCTTCTCCAATGTACTCCCCCATATTAGGGAACGTCCTTTTCCACTGCAAGATGTGAAGTGTGCATTCTAAAAACTTGCATGTATAAAGCGTTGTGATAATTTGGGAAAATGTCTAGGGTACCTGTAGGCTAAAGGAGGTATTAAAGTTTTTTGATAGTCGTTTAGTAACAAATTACAAAACCTGGGGGCGGCAGCTTGCGGGGGGGTATATATGGAGCGGTGTCCGTTGCCCCCCTTTTCGTAGTTGTATCCATGCCCCTTTTGGGGTACAGCTGCTGCACCCCGGGGGGTACTTTGATAGGGTTTGGGGTCTGTGCCCCCAATCCCATTATTGAAATTCGGGCCCAAATTCCCTTTTCTTTCCTTTTATTTTTCATGCTTTTAAATTTTTAGTAAAACTTGTTTCTTTTTCCCTTCCCCTGCTTATAGTTCCCGTAGACAGGTTTTTTTTTAACTATTTTCTATTCTTCTTGAACTAAAATTTTTTTTATTAGTTCGATTTTCCAGAAAACCCACTTACCGGACTTGGAAAAAATGACGATGCTTTTGTAAATTTTTAATTTTTGCAAAGTATGTTTGTTTTCCCCTTTTTCCATCTATTTCTATTCCCTTTAATAATTCCCTTTTATTGTTTGGTACTGTGACCATTACAACCCTTTTAAAAAATTCCTCCTTAACCGCAAAGTCTGTTTTCAGTAGACCCTTTGGGGGTTTTTGTCTCTATCTTATTAGGCCCCTTTTAAATAATTCCTTTAATTTTTTGGTGGGCCGGGGAACCCACTTTCAGGGCTTATAAAATTCCTCTTTGCGCATGTTTTTGTTTTCCCGGTTGAGTTATAGTTTAAACTTCCTTTTAAAAACCCAAATTTTGGCCCTTTTACCCAATTTTTCCCTTTTTACTGTTTTAAATGGGGCTGTGGAAACCCAATTTCAGGCTTAGAAAATTCCCTCTTTGGCATGTTAGTTGCAGTTTGACCCTTTTAGGGTTTTCTTTCATCTTTTCCTTATTATGCTTGTACTAATTTTCCCTTTTATTGTTTCGGTGGCTGTAACCTTTTTAAAAAGGGCTTAGAAAATAAACTTGTTTGCTTATTCGGAGTTTGCCCTTTTCGTTAGAATTTTTTAAACTGTGTTTTGTTTAAAATACTTACAGAGCATTGGGGTAAAAAAGTCAAAGGGGGGGATGGTCTATAAAAGACCCAAAAATTTTTGTCGCAACTTCAAAATTTTTGCTAACCAACTTTTTTTCTGTTCCCTTTTTTTTTTTAAAACCTAACCTTTTCTATGTTCATTTTTACCTAACTTTTTTTTATGTTCATTTTTTTTTTAAAACCCAACTTTTTTTTTATGTTCATTGTTTTTAAAAACCCGACTTTTTCTCATATTTTTTAGTTGTATAGCAAATTTTTTAAAGAAACTATAGCGGATTCTTAATTTTTTATGTTTTTGTTTGGGTGTTTTTTCCCCCAACGGGTCTCTTATTTCTAGAAAAACAGAATTTTAGGTAACATTTTGGTTTTACTATATTAAACCTATCATACAGTGTAATAATGTTAATTTTTTTAAAAAATATTATAAAGAAGAAATAGTGTTTTTATTATGGGGAAATTTCTATGATTTTTTTCTGTAGGATGAAATGATGGGTGAGGGGGTTTTGTCCCAAGGAAAACGTGTGGGCAGAGGTAGGGGATTTTTTCTTTTAAGATCATGTGTTTTTTGGTGGTTTTGGGGGGAATATCACAGGTTGTATGTAATTTTCAAGGGAATGGGGTTTTCAGAGGTTTGTTTGTTAGTAGGTTTGGGGAACCAAAAAGAGCCCTTTTATGTAGGTTTTGAATGGAGAGTCCCTTTTAATTTGGGGGTGTGTAGAGAGAGGTCATCCAGGAAGTTGAGTGTCAATCAAAGGTTTTTTTTAATGGGGTTTGGTGGATGATCTATCAGAAGTGTTGGGGTGTTGATAGGTTTGGGGGACTGTTAAATAATGATTTTATGGTGTTTGGGACGGGTTGTTAAATAGGTGGTTATACATTTAAAATTAAATTTTTTTTGGGGGGGTTAAGTCGTATGTTTAGGGGGATGGTTGGGTTTATGCCTGTTAGGATTGTGAGTCAAACCCAAAAGGGTTTTTGTAATGTTTTTGGTGGATGATCTATCAAGGTGTTGTGTGTTGATAGGTGGGGGATCTTTAAATCATGTTTTTTTGGGTGGGGGTACCCTTTGTTTTGGGAGGTGGGCCTTCAAAAGCCCTTTTTGCTTTGGGGAAAGTGGGGCAAGGGCGTATTGTTTGGTAGGTAGGTTTAAAAACCCTGAAATTTTGGGGGTCAATCTAGGGTTTTATGGAAAAGGGTATTTTAAATGATTTTATCGAAGACTGTGTGTGTTGAAATAGGGGGAAAGGTCAATTTAAGATTCCCTTTTAAAGTTTTGATTTGTTCTGACAACAGTCTTTTTTTGGGGGGGTTTATTTGGGCAATCAAGGAAATGTGTGGGTGGGGAGGGGAGCGTCAATCAAGTTGTTTTGTTTGGGAGGTAGGTCGTTTTATGAATATTGGGAAAATCAAAACTAAGGTTTTTAAAGTAATGGATAGTTATGTAGTTATCGAAAAGTGGGGTTTTTTTGTGTTGAGTAGGTAGGTGGTAAGTCCCAAGAGTGTTGGGTGTTCGTAGGGAGGTTGTTTCATGTGTGTTGTTTGGGCTTCAAAAGGGTTTTTTTTTAATTTTTTAGGTGGATGGGTCTATCAAGAGAAAAGTGGGAGGCAAAATGGCCCTCAAGAATGTGTGTTTTGGGAAAGGTTTTGGGGGACTGTTAAGTCAAAGATTGTAAGGTGTTTTGGGGTTGGGCTTTTTAAATTTTTTTTAGGTGGTTAAACATAAAATCTTTTTTTTGTGGTGGGCAAGTCGGGATGTTTTTGGGGGTGGTCCCTCCATGAAATTTTCGGGAAAATGGATTTTCAATTTAAGAGTCTTGTTTGATTATTTGTGGGTTTGGGGAAAATATAAAATCTTGTATGCCCCGGGGTTTTTGGGAAGGGAAAATTTGGGTAGGTAGGGGTTTTTGTCAATAGGACTAATTTTTTCATGGTTGAAAAAAAGGGTTTATTAAAATGATGATGCAGAGTGTGTGTTTGTTCATCATGATTTTTTTTTATGTTTTTGGGAGGTGGTTCTTCAAAAATCCCATGTTTGGGGAGGTGGAGTGAAATGCGACAGTTCTGTTTTATAAATAGGTGTGTGAAACAAAAAAAGTGTTTTGGGGTGTATTGAGTATGAGTGGATAATCAAAAATCTTCTATGTAAGGTTTTTATGAAACAGTCTTGTAAGTTTAAATAAGTGGGGTTTTCAAATTATTATGTTCGGGAGGTTTTTTGAGCGGTTATTTAAGGGGGCTATGTGTTTGGGGAGGCGAGTGGGTTTAAACCCAAATGTCTCAGTATTGGTAAATGGGAAAATCTATAAAGAGACGCCTTTTTTTGGGAGTGTATGGTATTTTAAAATTAAAACTTAGGGGGTTGGTTGGTCTAAACAAAGGGTTTTTTGTTTGGGGGAAAGGGGGTTTTGGGTCTATCAAAAATTGACTCTGTGGTTTTTATTTTGGGGGGGGTTTTAAAACAAACGTCCCGGTGTTTATTAGGGGAGTGGGCAATTTAAAAATCTTGTAAAGTTAAATGGGGGTTTTTTTTTGTATATTATGGGGGAGATGGCAGTCAGATGTCTTAAAGTGTTGGGGGGGGTGGTTTGGCCCATCAAAGAACTGTGTTTTTGATTGGGGAGTGGGGTTTTTCATGGGTTTTTACGTAATTGGGTAGGCAGGGGGTAATTAGAAATAAAGTTTTTTGTAAATAAAGGGAAACTAAGTTTCGTTGGGGAGGTGGGAAATCCCTTGGGAGTAAAGTAGGGGGGTTTTCTGTCAATAATATTATGTTTGGGAGGGGAGTTGGGCTTAAAGATAACGTTTTGTAGGGGAAGTGGTAGGAGAGTCTTATAATGGATAGGTAGGGTTATGGAGCTTGGTTTGGTGTTTTGTACTTTTGTTTTTGGGTTTGGGGAATGACAAATTAAAAACCCTTAAAGTAATTGTCTATTAGGGGATAAAATCTTGTACGTTTTAAATAGGAAATTTCAAAGTTTTTATGTGTCGGTATGGGATGTGGTTTTATAAAGATGCCCGTGGTAGGGTAAGTGGGGAGGATAGTCCCCTTACTACTGGATAGGGGGTATTAGGTTTGGTAGGTCTTTGTACTTTCTTATGTGTTGGTGAGGGGATTTGGGTTTTCGTGAGTACTTGTGGGGTAGGGGAGGTTTGATTGGGCAAATTTAAAAGTCCTTTTATGTAGATGTTTGGAAATTAGTAAATTAAAGGGGGGTAGGGGGTCAAAGTTTTATGTGTCCCAGAGGGGGGGAGTGGGCAATCAAAGGTCTTTTATGTAGCGTAAAGGGGAGTCTGGTATATTAGGTGGGTAGATGGTCAGTCGGATGTGTTATTTTGTGGGAAGGGTGTGTGGCCTATTGAGGGTACTGTGTGTGTTGGGTAGGGGGGGGGGTCAAAACAAAGGGCCTTTTTATGTTTAAGGGGTGGTTAAACCCCGTAATTAGGTGGGTATATGGGCATCAGATGTCTTATTGTTTTGGGAAGGTGGGTGGCCTATTTTAAGGGGGCTGTGTGTGGTTGGGTGGGAGGTGGGCAATCAAAGGTCCTGGGAGTAAGGTGTGGTTTGTCTAGTATATTAGGTTGGGGAGGGGGTCAGTCGGATGTCTTTTTGTGTTGGGGAGGTGGGTGGGCCTATCGAAAGGGTCTGGGGTGTGTTGATGGGTAGATGGTCAATCAAAAGTCTTGTATTAGAGTGTGGTTAGTCTAGTAATTAGGTGGGTAGGTGGTCAGTCGGATGTTTTTTGTTTGGGGGGTTGGGTGGGCCCCATTGAGGGTTGTGTGTGTTGATTTGGGTAGAAAGGTATTTTAAAAATTTTTGTATTTTTTGGGGTGTGGTTTGTTTATCATGATTTTTTTTAAACTTTGGTCAATGGACCTTCAAAAGTCTTTTTTCCCTTTGGGAAAGGGGGAGTTTTTCAATCGAGGTTGTGTTTGTTTTGGTTGATGGGGTGATCAAACAAGTGTTTTGGGTGTATTGGTAGGGAGATGGTCAAACAAAAAATCTTGTTTTGTAGCGTTGGTTTGTCAAAATATATTGGGGGGTAGGTGGGCAAATGTATTATTGTCGAGAAGGGGGGGAGTGGTCTGTCAAAAGGACTATGGTTGAGGGGTTTTGGTTTTGGGTTTGTATATTAGGTGGTTTGATGGGCAGTCAGATGTCTTTGGATGGGAGGTGAGTGGTTTTATCGAGAGTACTTTTGTTTGTAGGGGAGGGAGGTTTGGGGCAATCAAAAAGTCTTGTATGTTTTGAGTGGGGGTTAGTCCCCAAAATTGGGGGGGTAAGTGGGGCAGTCGATGGCTTATGAAAAGGTGTTTGGAAAGATCAAAAGGGCCTTTTGTGATGAAATTGGGAAAAGGGGATCTATCAAGGGTGTTGTGTGTTCTAAAGGTTTTTCCATGGTTTTTTTTCTCTGGGGGGTTGGTATATACATTTTTGATCGGATATTTTACAACCACAAGAGACCAAAAATTTTTTAAATGTTAATACCTCGGTTTTCCCCAACAGAGACTTTCAACTAACTATTTGTTTTTTTGTTTTAAAGTGGGAAAGAAAACAATTGCAACCCTTTTGTTTAAAAACAAGCTTTAAAAGGGGAACATTTTTAGAGAATTTATTCCTATTCATTACCCCTTTGCCAAAATTAAATTTAAAAACAAAAATAAAAATTATGTAGGTCAAACAATTTTAAATTTTCAAGTGTTTTTCATCAGTTTTTGGGACGTTGTTTTGAGGGAAACTAAGTTTTTAAAGGGTTTTATAAGAGTTTCTTTAAAGGGTTTTTTTTTTAAAGTTTAAAGGGAAAAAAAATCATTGATAAAGACTCTGAATTTTAATAATTTTGCGAAAATTTTTAAAAATATTTTGTTTCAAAATAACCCTATTTTTTGGACATTTTAACTAAATTTTAAGGGGTTTTTGGGGTTTCCCTGTCATAGTTTCTCTACTAATTTTTTTGTTAATTTGATCTATTCCAAAGGGTTTCCCCCGGGAGCCTTATTTGTAACAAAAATACACCGTTCATCTAGTTTTGTAAAAAGACTCGGGACACCGTTATACGGGGGTTTAAAACAATGCTTTCTGGGAATGGAAGCGGGTTGATAACAAACCACGGGGTTGGGCCTTTTAGGTCAGTGTTTAAAATTTAAACCCGCACCGCATGGGGCGCTTCCCCCATGTAACCCTTTTGAGGTTTAAGTGATGTCTAAATTTTTTTAATATATATTTTTTGTTTTGGGAAAAATTTCTGCTAGGAGCGCTGGGGATCACGTCAGCCAAAATAGAGTATAATTAGTTTAAATAACAACGCGCTGCGCGCCCGACCACAGACGAAAAGGGGTACGGGGGGTAGCCGACGGTAATAATCGGAAGTTTAAAAAATGTATTTTTTTATACTTTTTTGAAAGACCCCCACTTTTTACATTTTATATAGTTTAACATGGAAAAGGTTTTGGGGGGGTGTTTTTTTTATAGTATAACAAAAAGGGGAAAGGGGCCCAATCTTTAGAAAAGGGATTTTTTTTTGTATGATGTGGGAAAAATTTAGGGGGTATTTTGGAATTTGGGGGGGAAAAATTTTTTGGGGGGAAAATTCCCACGGGGGGGGTTGGGACCATGCTTCCGTTTTCCGGCCCGGCCCCCACTGGGGCCAAATTCCGGTCGCCAATTTTGGGTACGGTTCCGGCAGCCATCTTGGATCCGTTTCCGGTAGCCATATGGGTCCCCGTGACCCTAAAATACCCCAACGGGCGCCTTTTTGGATCCGGGACCAAAATACCCGAAGATACCCGAAGATGCCCGATAGTTTTTGTCTCGCCTGCCAGTTTTTAAACTTTCCCTTAAAGCCCGAGTGGGGGTTTTAAACGTCTGTGGAAAGGGAAGAAATACTTATTGCTCTTTTCCCCCTTTTGGTATTTAAAGTCAGGATGACCCTTTAAACCCACATTTTGGACTTGAAAATTTTAAATCATTTGCAGGGTTTTTTTATTCCCCGTTGGTTTTTTTTAAAAATATTAGATGACCGGACCTTGGGCCTAAATTCTTGAAATTGTTAAAAAAATCCACTTTTTTGCAGATATTTTTAACCTATCACTTTCCTTTTTAAAAAAATATTTTTCCCGCCCTTCTCAAATATTTTCCCCCCCCGATCAAACTATTCCCCCCCCATCCAACTCGTCTATAAAACCAAGTTGAGCGTTTCTCTTTTCCCCACTCATCCTGAAACACTACAGAATCATCATCTCTCTCAACTCTCTATAAAACACTATATAAAAATCTATCTATAACTATATATAAATATAATATATATATATATATATATATATATATATATATTATATATATATATATATATATATACATATACATATATTATATATATATAACACACTATTATAACACTATCCACAAAACACTCAACTATAGTGGAAAACATTAAGAAAACTCAACCATCTGCTTCTTCTATTCTATCATATCTATCTATTGTATCCTGTCTTCAACCGAACACCAGCACGACCACTACAACTACCAAAACTACTTCTCATTCAAAACATCGTCCAGAAAAGACTTCAAGATCATTTATTGCTACTTATTCTCAACATCATCTATGCAACGCTGGAACGCTAGATTCATGAACGCTAGTTCATCTACTACTCTAAAACAAACCGAGTTACCTGTCTTCATACCCACTGCTCCTTCTCGTTCAATTTTTTCACCTATTCTTTCACCTGTTCCCTCAATTATTTCCCCTATGTCACCTGTTCCCTCAATTACTTTCCCTATATCACCTATGCCTTCTATCCCATTAAGAAACCAACCAACCTCTGAAAAATTTAATACAATTAAACACCCTCCATAAGAAATCCTTCCTTCCTCACAACACCTGTACCTATACCTTCCGAAAAGGCGTAAAGAAAGGTGAGCAGTGTATTAGACCTTGTCCTTTTGACGAGGTATTTTGCAGTCTTCACCTTAAGTCGAATGATGAGAAAGCTGATACACCTCTTCTTTCAAACAAACATCAAAATTCATTCCTACTCGTAAATACAGACTTAAGAAATTTAAGAAATATTTTTTGTTAACGTGATTGAACAGACCACGGTTGTCTTAAAATGTGAAGACAAAAAGTACATATTAAGATTACCCTATTGTATGTTGAATCCCGAAAAACCAACAGACAGACATATTTAATACGAGAGAGGAATGGTACTGTTGTTTGGAAAACTTCCCGACTAAAATATTGTAATATAATAAATATAATAAATATTGTAAATATTGTATTGCAAATAATGTATTGTAAATATTGTATTGTAAATAAAATAATAATAATAATAAAAACTGCGGGAACATATCACTTTGATATAAACCCACAGTTTTTTTAAAACTTATATGAACGAACTTGACCTAGTTTCATGACTTGAATTCAAATACAGGTCTATTTATTTTTTATTTTTTTATTTATTCTAAGACGGCCGATCGTCAAGATATGGACGAATATGGATTTCGAATGAGTGTGATTGAGTGTAGATGAGCGAATGTAGTCATTGTTACAAACTAAGGCCGACTATTCCTTAGAAAGTGTCATTAATTAATAGCCCAATGACAAATGAACAGCCGGTGATTATCAGCTGATCCTTCTCAAATGTACTGACTCTGATTGGGATCGAACTGAGAACCTTTAGCACATGAAGCTGGGATTGAACCAACTACGCTACCGACCAATTTGTAATAATAATAACCAAATACCAACTAAAAAACCAATAGAGGTCTATGATCTATTCCTCGTTTTGGTAATATATATGGGTGACTTAGTTGCAGGACTTAGTTAAATTTGAGATTGTTTATAAATGATGATGAGAGAGGAATATACTCTAGACTATACTGTTCTGTTCTTGCACTCCATCTTTGTATTACATTAAAAAGCGATGTTCTTAACGGTAGGAACACATGAAATCGATGTGTTTCAACCTTATTTTTTAAAACCTCTTCAGCGCTTCGTGACCTAGATGTCCCCACCGATGATTTAAAACTTTGACAAACGTCCTTGTCTTCTGTTACAAGACAAAGAAAACTGCAACTATACTTCTTTAATGCTTCTACGTATTCTATAATTGGTGGTGGGGGGAGCTCTATATACCCCCCGCCCAAATAAGCTCACCTATCACTACAGCGCATTTAAGCCTGCAGTTCACTTCTACAGTTACAAAATGAATAGAACGTGTGTCTTTTGTAATGCTTCTATTAGAAGCAATGCAAAGTTGAAGAGTCATTATCAAGAATTTCATAAATCTGAAAAATCAAAAAATTTTTAGAGAGCAAAGAAGGATAATAAGGATGAAAGAACATATGAAAATTTGGCTTACAATATTCCGTTTATGAATGAAGTGCAGAAACCAACAATGTTACAAATTGTCAATTCAGCTATAGTAAGTAGGTAGATATGGGGATATATAGTTGGTCCACAACCCTTGCAAAGAAGCCTAAGGCTTTTTGTGCCAATCCCGGTGCCTAATCGTCGTAAAGCTGGCAATCCTTCACCAGGTCAAGGAGCTTCTTCACTAGATTAGTAATTTCCAACTTCCAGAAGTGAGCCTTCAAAAAGTGCTCTTCTCCTGGCACCAAGGGCCTCACACTCCAGGACAATGTGTTCTGCCGACTCTTCGTCCTCACCCAAAGGCGACAGATGGGATCCTCCGAAAGAGCCCCCGCCGTTCTTAGATGCCTCCGGAATTTGCCGGGACCGGTGATGAGTCCCACCACCAGCTTAACGTGCAGTTTACTCAACCGAAGAAGTGACTTTGTTAACTTCTGGGAGGGATTCCTGACAAGAACCTTGCGAGTCTTTGCCCTGGGAACCGCCACCATCTTTCCAGATGTCTGGCACTGACCCAGTTTTTGATTGCTGTTTTGACAGCTGCAGTCGAAACGCCGCAGGCCAGCTCAGGACCAATGAAGGGCTTGAGAGCACCTTCCCTAGCCAAGGCATCGGCCTGCTCGTTGCCTTCTAATCCCCTATGTCCTGGGATCCATTCCAGCAAGACCTGATTTCTTGAACCCAGGATGCTGAGGGACTCCACACATTCCCAGACTAGACCAGACGAGCCCTTTCCCCAGGAGTCAAGAGCCCCTAAGGCCGCCTGACTGTCTGAGAGGATGTGGATATGTTTTCCCGCAAACCCCTCTCTCGACCGCCTGGGCGGCACATTGAAGGATTGTAGCGACTTCAGCTTGGAAAACGGTGCCATACGCTCCCAGGCTCACGCTAGCGTTGGTCCTAGGGTCGCCAGTATAGAACCCTAAATCCAGCTTTGTTGCCCATTCTTGACCCGTCTGTGAACCATACAATTCGGTCGTGAGAATAAACCGGGCTACTAACACCGTCCCAGTACTCCCTCGACCTGAAATCCACAGTATAGGGTCTGGTGAAAAGATACTTAGTCCCAATGAAGTCAGACTTCATTGAGAGTACCTCATCATTTACTAGATTGGCCACTGAGGAGTGACCTGTACAGGACCCCCCTCCAGTGGCCAGTTAGTTAAGCCTATAGGCCACCGTCCGAGCCTCCCCAATAATAAAAGAGACAAGGGGCGGCAAGGTTAAGAAGAACCTCCAGTGCAATAGAAGGGGTCGACCTAAAGGCCCCTGTCATGCACATGCAGGCAATCTTTGTGGGCTAGAAAGCCTACCCCGGACGTTACTGATTGACCTTGGGCCCCACCAGATCAAAGCCCCGTAAGTAATTTGTGGTCTGAGACCGCTGTGTAAAGCCAGTGGCAGACATGGGGTAACAGGCCCCATGTGGAGCCCAACGCAGCGCCTAGTGGTTACGAAGGACCACTTAGCTCTGCGGAATGATTTTATCAAGGTGCAAGTTCCATGTCAGTTTCTGATCAAGGTTTAAACTCCCAAATACTTAACCGACGATGAAACAGGCAGAGACACTCCACCAAGGGCCAGGCCTCTGAAGGAGCCCTGAACCCTTTTCCTGGTGAAGGGAACAATTTTACTGTCTTGGAAGGGTTTATGCAAGCCCTTCTCTTACACCCCGGGAAGTTCACTGCTTCCAGACTGTCGTTAAAGATGTCCGTAACAGTGCCCTGGTACTTGCCAGGGACCAGTAGGACGAGATCGTCCGCATAGCCCTGTATGAAAATGCCCTTTTCCGTGAGGCTGACTAGGAGATCATCCACCACCAGGTCCCACAGGAGGGGTGATAGAACTCCCCCCTGCGGGCATCCTCGGGTCGCAGAAATTTCCACCACCTCACTTAGAAGGGTTGATTGAATTCCTTCTGCCCGTAACATGTGGTCGATCCACCTACAATTGGTGGGCTCTAACACCACGTGTCCCAGCGCACGAATAATAGACTGATATGAGGTGTTGTTAAATGCCCCCTCAATATCCAAAAAGGCCCCCTAGAGCAATTTCTTTGTTCTCCAGGGAATGTTCAAGGTGACTGACCAAACAATGTCGGGCAACTCACAAGACTTCCCCGGGAGATACCATGTTGATTCGATGTAAAGGGGAGTCTTTAAGCGCCCCTTCTCGAATGTAAATTCTACGAGTCTCTCCATGGTCTTCACCAGAAACGGGGAAAAGACTAATTGGCCTAAAGGATTTGGCGTTTGTGTATCGCCACGACCCCGTTTAGGAATAAAAACAAACTTTGCTAACTCTCCAGGACTGAGGAATATACCCGAAGGCAAGGCTTGCCCTGAAGATTTCGCAAAGTAGAAAGTGGAGGTTCGGTGGGCCCTTCTGCAACAGTGCGGGAAAGTCGCCATCGCCTCCTGGGGTTTTAAAAATGGGCTGAACTTGTCGATTGCCCATTTAAATTTGGAAACGGTGACTATGCGTCTAGCTTGCCTCCAGTCCTCTTGAAGTGCCCTAGGTATATGGCTAATCTCTCGAGGACCAGAGACTTCCAGAGCATCGTCAACGAGATTCCCTGGGAAGTGACACCCCAAAAGGGCTTGAGCGTTTCATCAGGTAAAGTTGTCAATTCCCCTGAGCTGATTCTAAGATGCCCAGGGGGTTGATAGGTTCGCTAGCCAAGATTTTCTGGATTCGGGCTGCCTCTTTGATGGATCAATGCCCCTACAAAAGGGTTTTGCCATGAACCCCTTCGGGGCATCACGAATGGATGAATTATTCAGCTATAAAATACATACGTATATTAAAAAGAAACGGTAAAAGAAGAATCTGATTGTACCCTCAATTGCCGCCTGAAGAAACCTCTTTCTCCGATTAACTATCACCATAGACACTATGTTAGTTTCTTAAATATATATTATTACAATTTGTGAAATTCTTGACATCCTAATTTTCAAATTCAGTATAATTTGCAAACTAGCCCAAAATGAAAAAAGACAGAGCGGGGAATAGATCAGTCGGGGGTTTTCTAATTGAGAACCACTTACTGCTCTTTTCCCCGTTTTGGTAATACATAAAGGTGACCTTGACCCACTTATAGGACTTTAAAAAATTGTGTTGAAATTGTTGACAAGTTTACTTTTTATTTTAAAACCCCCACTACTCTAACCCCACCTCTATGCACGGGTATTTTAAGGAGGTTTCATATAATTTTCCCTCACTCTGCTGTCTATATTCACCAAATCAACATCTATAACAAAAACAATGGCACAAGAGAAAACCTTAAAATGAATCCTTTTTCGATTTCATAAGGAAAGAAGATCAGATTTAAATGGCTATATTTAATGATATATCCGATGAAGATGATGATTTTGATTTTTAATGATGATGTAAATTACCTTGCCAATAAAGGAAAGAAGAAGAAGAATCCGAAATGTTTCAAGTAGAAACAATTAAGTGACTTTTTATTCAGAAGATTTAGAGCCTGTATCAACAGCTGGTTGATAATTTAAAATTTCAAGAAGCTGTTGATATGTTTTCTTTCGAAGAAGTGATGGGAAGGGTTTAATGACGAAGATGAAGAAATTGAGCTTTTGATTGAGAGGTTGAAACATCAAGTCTTGAAGAAACTTCCAACCACAAGTAGCAATTCCTTACCAATAAGAAGATTTACTACTACTCGACGTCGCTTATTTTCTTCTGATGACAATGACGACGAATCAGACTAAAAATTCAGTTTTGAAAGTAGTTTATTTATTTATTTATTTTTTTAAAACAGAGCGGAGAATAGATCAGTCTGTGGTCAAAATGAGAATCACTTACTGCTCTATTCCCCGTTTTGTAATATATAAGAGTGACCTTGACCCAGTTACAGGACTTAGTTCATTGAGAGTAACAATGATGAAAGGGGAATATACTTTAAAACTATACTGTTTGTTCTACCTACCTCTTTTCCCAATCCATCTCTGTATTACATTAAAGAAAGGGTCTTTTTACCCCCCCCAAACCGTTTTACCCTGCTATAAAAGGAAGTGTGCTATGAGCGTTTTTTACATTTGGGGGCTGATTCGTTGAGAGTACATCATGCATCGCTGCAAAATTTGTAATTACTTATTTCAAGATAATTGGCTTTTAGCTATTCATCAAGAAATATTTCACAACACAAAATAAAAACGAAGTTCCATTAAATCAAGAAGAACGAGAAGAAATAGATGAAATGTTATCAACACAACAAAATGAAGAAGAACTTTGAACATCGCAGCAAATGAAAAACAACATAAAATTTTTAAGACCTAGCGTCATTAAAATATGCACCTGCAGCAAATTTCAATGCTACTTTACACGCTTATGCACTACCAGGAAAAGTCGTGATGCATTTCAAAATTAACAATGCAAATTAAAACTTGAGGACTTTGTAAATAACACCAAATCGTTAGTGATAGAAACACTGCAAAATGAATTAAGAAGATTGAAATTTATTAAATTCGGTCTATTATTGGATGCTTTATTGAAAATTTATGCAGAATGAAACATCACCTAGGGGGTTTTTGAAAAAAAACCCTTACCATCTGTTTGTCTCGGATATTGATAATATTGTAAGTGAATGTGAATGTTTTAAAGAGCTCTTGACAAAATTACAAGAACCCCAAGGAAGAGGAACTAAAATGGATTTTTGTAGAAATAACAGGGCTCGATGTGAGAGTGCACAAACACGGGTATGGATTGAGAGGAAGTACTATATCCCGCTTCCCCGAAAAATTGCTAACACTAAATCTTGTAATAATGTACAAAAAAAAATGCAGAATATTTTAAGTATGCTAGTTGGGAAATATGTGAAAGTTCATACCGAAAGACCTAGTGAAAAATATGAAGAAGTTAAATTCAAGTAGAATTTGCAGAATTAATTACCCCGTTGGCATCAAGGATATAACAAAATTTTAAAAGCGAAATCCATCAGCCTCTGTTAACGTGTTCGGTTTAGATTCTTTAAAACAATGTGTACCCTTGCGCATAAAAAACAATTGAGCGTAGGGATCACACCGAATTTATTATTAATTACTAAAGGAGATATTCGCACTTTGTAAACATTAAAAATTTTTGGGAAAACACTTGTTTATAACAATTATCACACCACAATCCAGCAAAAACAACGTGTAAAAGATGTTTTTGTCATACAACAAACCATTGGAAAGGGGTGTTAGAAATTGGCTTCAAGAACATCAATGATTATTGCAGTGGGAAAAGCAAATCCCAACTGCATAATCGAAACATCTATTGTTTTGATGATTAAGTCCAGCTTTTTGACGACCATCTGTGAAGATTTGATCTATCATCAACACCAAATATTTATCGTGGTGAAGAAGCAGCTAAGTACTTTGTCGACGACCTGTGTGAAAAGCTGGAAAAGTGGAAGACATGTACAGAAGTGTTTAAAACGATGTCGCCCATGACGCATGTAGAACAACAACAACATGAATCATCAACATCGTGTTATTTATGTAACAACACCTTCACATATAATAACGTTAAAGTTCGAGACCACCCCAGGCATAGATTTAGCCATCCAGCCTTATGAAGCTATCGGAAAACTTGAAGAAAGAAGATCTTGTAGAAACATGTAAAATTGTGCCTGACAGTAAAATGGAGTTGTTTCGTCGTAAATGAGTCTTTCCATACGACTACATAGACGACTTCACAGATTTTACGAAACATCACTTCCTACCAAGGAAAAATTTAAAAGTAAACTTAACGATTCGGAAATTTCAACAGAAGACTACCAGCATAACGCTCCGAGTGTGGAACGAAATGGAAATGAAGAACGTTAGGAGAGTACTCGGATTTTTATGTGAAAGGGGGATGTAACTTTAACTTTGTGATGTGATGGAAGAATTCCGTAATAATTGTTTTTCCACATACGGATTGGACCCACTATATTTA
Source organism: Stictocephala bisonia (assembly GCA_035578905.1). Classification (NCBI taxonomy): domain Eukaryota; kingdom Metazoa; phylum Arthropoda; class Insecta; order Hemiptera; family Membracidae; genus Stictocephala; species Stictocephala bisonia. Next base: position 90,064 of record JAQJVL010001777.1, read on the forward strand.
TATACTTCTCCCGGTTTGGCTTGGCAGGCTATGTTGAAAGAAACTAAATGCAAACTTAAACTTTTAACAGATATTGACATGGTGTTGATGGTTGAGTCTGGTGTTAAAAGGAGGTTTGACTCAAAGTGTTAAGAGACATGTAAAAGCCAATAACAGATACCTTCCCAATTACGATGAACACAAAAAAATCGACTTTCTTAGGATACTTTGACGCCAATAATCTTTAGGGGTGGCTATGTCGAACCCACTCCCGTATGACAACTTCAAGTGGGTCGATCCAGACACAATCGGAGATATTTCACAAATTCCCAGAAACCGAGATGTTTGATATATTCTAGACTGAAATTTTATGATATCCCGAGCATTTGCACGATCTACACTACGTACTTCCACATTTACAAAAACAGAAGTGTCTCCAACTGGAAAATTCCCTAAATTAATGAGACTCTAAATGATAAACACCACTACGTTGCATATTTTTGGGTTGTACAACAAGCGCTAGAGTTGGGTTTATGAATCACAAAAATCCATCGAGTTTTACAGTTTTCCCGTCTTTTTGGGTTTTAAAAAGCCATACATCGAGTCCAATACCAGGTGAAGAGCGACCGCTATTTCAACATTTAAAAAGGACTTTTTCAAATTAATGAATAATTCAATATTCGGCAAAACTTTGGAAAAAAAACGAAAACACATAAACGTCAAACTTTTTAAACTAACCCTCAAAAACTACGGGAAGCTCGTAGAAAAACCAAACTTTGGAACATCTACAATTATTAATGAAAACCTTGTAGCAGTTTCTATGAAAAAGACCAGTGGTAAAAGGGAAATCGTCCGTTGTAAGTAGGAAGTCAATTTTAGATATTTCCAAACTCACATGTAAAAATTTAAACTATAGCAAATGGTCTCTTTTATGGACGTGAAAATATTGGGATCTGCTGTATGGATACAGACGTTTTTATCTACTGGATCAACACTGAAGACATGTACCGGGATCTTCGAAACATTTGTTTACCACAATGAATTTGACTTTTTCCGACTATCCGAAGGATCACCTAAACTACGATCAAGACAGGAACAAAAAATTACTTGGCAAATTTTTAGGACGAAGCTAATGGAGTATTACTAGACGAAATCATATCACTCATGTGCAATTTATTCGCTTAAACTGTATGAGAAAAATTGATTAAAAAAGCTAAGGTGTGAAGAAACTGTATTTTAAAGAAAATGTAAAACATGAACCTAAAAAAATGTTTATTGAAGACCATGTATTGACTGCGAAATCACTAGATAAGAATTTTCAACCACAACTGACATATAACCGAAGTAAAAAGGCCTATTTCGATAGACAAGTGCGCCATCCTTCCGGGACAAAATCAACAAATTACCGTTTGGACTACCTCTCTTCACCCTATTGATAAATAACCACTCGTGGGGTATAAAAGCTTTGTATTGAGTTTTCTATAAATTTGTACAAAGTTTGTATTTGTAGTACCTTTTCTAGCAATGTAAAATAATTTTATAAGGGTAAATGTAACCTCTCTTCGCCCTATTGATGAATAACCTTTCGGGGGGAATAAAAGTTGTTGTCTTGTAATTTTCTAGTCAATTTTACAAAGTTTGTAATTTGTATGTAGCTTTTTTCTAGTCAATTGTAAAATAATTTTACTGTAAATATGTGACCACTCTCTATGGTAACAAAGTTAAACAGAAAGTTGTTGTCTTGTAGTTTTGAGTCAATTGTACCAAAGTTTGTTATTTGTATGTAGCTTTTTTCTAGTCAATTGTAAAATAATTTATACTGTAATATGTAACCACTCTGTATTGTACAAATTTAAAAATATAATAATATAAAAACAAATAAATAAAGAAAAAACAACACAACAGTATATGGCAACGTATACTGTTGTGTTTTTTTTTTAAAATTTAAATGTTTGACCTTTGGGGACTTGTGTTTGTTCCAATTTAATAATAATATAGGTGACATGGGACACAGCACAATTTCAGCTATGTTTCACCTTTTTAGTACAGGGTTTTAAAATAAACTAAATAAGAGGGTGGTTTCATATTAAGAAACTACTATTAGTGTTACAACTTAGAAAGCAGCAACATCATGTAAGAGTTAAAGAAAAAATATTTCGATGAACTTCATAAACCGGCAAGAGTCATTTTCCAAGAAGAAATACCGTTTTAAAAGGATTAATGACTTGTATCAAGCGGATTTAATTGAAATGAGACCCGCATAGCAAAAATAAACAAGGGATACAACTATATAATGACAATTATTATTGTTTTACTAAATTAGCTGATGCAATACCTCTACGAGACAAGACGGTAAAAGTGTAACAGAAGCAATAAAAATACCCCATCAAAGAGATAAAAATAAAATGAAACATTACAAACTGATAAATGGAAAAGAATATTTTAATAAACAATTTGCAGAACTAATGAAGAAATACAAAAAAACCAATATTTCTACAAATTCAGAGAAGAAAGCCGCTATAATTAAAAAGATTCAATAGAACTTTAAAAGGAGTGATTGGTACAAAATGTTTTCCTGAAGAGATTCTTACGTATGGTACGAAGTTTTAACCAGACTTATTAAGTGAATATAACAACAATTTTCATCGAATTATCCGTATGAAAACCAAACCCAAAGGGAAAACAGAAAAAATGAAAAAACCTTTTTAGAACGCATACAAAGGAATACAAAGCCTAAACTAGAGAAAAGAAACCCAAAAAAGTATAATGTAAATGATAAAGTCCGAATTAGCAAATATAAAGGATGTTTAACCAAAAAATACCTCCCCAAATTTGGGACGAATGAAGTGTTTACAGTGTTTAAAGTACAACCAACTGTACCTGAAATGTATATTTTAAAAGATAACAAAGGAAACCTGTTGAAAGGTGCATTTTATGGACATGAACTGATGAAGTCAACTGTAGGTAATGTCTACTTTTAGAAAAGATGTTGCAAAGGAAAAAAATGACATTATTAAAGTACGCTGGTTGGGTTTTGACAAGTCCGAAGATTCTTGGATACCTATAAAAGACCTTGTATAATAATAGAAGCTCGGGATTTAATCGAATGAGCATTGAAGAGAATGGAGATTATTCACCCATACAGATAAATTCAATATTAGCAATATTGATGATTTTAACAGTGGACAAGACTACAAAAGTCAACAATGGTAGGCACGGTAGTTTTCTTCCAAACACAGTTCGATCTATTGTGAGCGGTCCTTCAAATTGTGGAAAGACTAATATTGTCTTTAATTAAAATAACTAAATCCGAAGGGGCTACGGTTTAATAACCTGTATATCTTTTCCAAGTCCTTGCAACAACCGAAATATCATTTTGGACAAGATACTTTCTGACGTGCCTGATTTTAACTTTTATAAATTAAACGCTAAGGATAGCGTTATGCAACCAAACCATGCTAAACCGTATTCAGTGTTTAATTTAACGATGTTTCTTTTGAAAATCATGATACTATTAGAAACTACTTTTCTATGGGAAGACATAATAACATCGACAGTATATATACATACAACATAATATATATAATAAATAATATAAAATATATATATATATATAATATAATATAAAACAACTTAAGCAAAATCCCGAAACAACTCATCAGAGACAAATGCGAATGTTTTGATTGTTCAAAAAAGATTAAACTAACCAAAAACACATAATAACGATCATGAAAATGCGACATGTTATTTGACACGTTTAAACAGCTGTGTGGCAAAGCCTGGAAGGAAAAGTATGGATTTTCGGTTATCATGAAAGATCAAGCTATAAAAGACGGACGTTACAGAATAGAGTTTGATAAATTTGTTTTAACAAAGTGAACAAATTGAAAGGTTTTACAAACCCCGCTATTCACCTAGAAGGAGACGATATTCTACCCATTTTAAAACATGAAGAAACCGAAAGAAGTGAATATTTAGAAGAGAGTGAAGAATTGGAAGAAAGTGTAAGAACCGAAGAAAAGAAGAAAAGAAGAAAAAAGAAGAATCTACAGATGTTCTAAGGGAAAAGGAGATTGGATAAAAATGAAGAAGAATCGAAGGCGTAATATCGGACCGTCCCCAAATTGAGCAAATTAGGCACGGATATTTTTGTTTAAAGAAACACTTGGAAGGCAATACTTGTTGAAAATGTTACATTTCTCGCAAGCAAATAGCAATTATCATACGTACGGAGCTATATTAGTAGATGATGGTGAAGGATAATGATTGGAGATAGTAAATTCAACATAGAGAAGACGATAATGTGATAATTGGTGATAGCAAAATAAAGGCACAAAAGGGGTTTATTTGAACTCAATTTTAAAAAAAAAACCAGTAAAAATTACTAAAAAAGATCGGAAATTTGTTTAAAACGATATTGGAAAATACGAATGCCCATAAAAAGGATATTCCAAATACTTTGTCTGTACATAGAAAAACGATCAGTGAAATATGAAAAATATTATATCAAATCTATTCCCATCGCAAACGTTGAAAGGAAATCGTAAGAAAAGAGCGTTATCCTCTGCGGAAATAAATGCTTTACACAAAAAGAGGAAAACAAATGATCCGACCTTATCAGGAAAGGTTTGCTTTAAAGTCTATACAACACTAATATAATATATTACAACATTATAAATGAGTTGGGGATTCGAATGAATGAGCAATGGAAGCAGGACATAGTGGTTTGGACAATGAATGGATCGCTTTGGTTGATGAACTACACAGTAAGGTATAAATTTTTTATTAACCAACATAAAAGTGATAGCATTAAATATAGTGGTTCAGTTTAACCTTAGTGTGTACAAGTTTGGACTTATTTCGTCACTGGAGAAAAAATCAATTGTTTTAAATAAAAACTGCGTTTCTCTGTTACCCTCAGAAGGGGATTACAATATCGGAAATAAACGTTTTGAAATTTGTTAAAGACCTCAAGATAATAACGATGCTATAAATTTGAAAAACATTGAAATCGAAAACAGCAACTAAACTTGAGAGCTGAAGGAGATGATACATACAACGGTAAAAAAAGTAGAATTTTAATATAGCGGAACCAAAAAATGAACAAGATTGTGTCACTAAATGAAAATGCCGACTCATTGATATTAACTAGCTTGAAAAATTGAGGGAAATACGTACAATGGTAAAAGGTTAAGACCATTCAAAATGTTGGAGATCCGCTGACACCCTCAGATGTTGTTACAATGTGATATATGAATAAAATGATTTTCCCACCCAAATTTATGATCACATGGAGTTTTGAAAATAAAAAGCTAAGCAATATAAAAGAACCTCTTTATGAAAGGTGAATGGGTAAATCTATCCAACCTACAATCGTTGACGATTTGCAAAACACATAAAACCGATAAATACTTTGATGCTAAATATTTACAATTATCAAATATAGGTATTGTGTACATGATGGAGACCCCTGTAAATAAAAGAATGTTGGATCTTTCGTTTGAAGTTGTGGCTAAATCTTATGACCAGAAATCGGAAAGGTTGGATTTTGCTTATTTCATTATATTCATAGGTATGCAGGCAGAGCTGCAGATCCACAAGTTACTAGTAGAAAAATTTTTTAGATTGGCCAAATATACATAACCCGAGTTATTCAGTGGTAGAACCTGGGAAATTGATATTGAGAGAAAATAGCATTTTAAATGTATATAATACAGATAAGCAAGATGAATGTTGCATTCAAAGCAGATTTTTTAAAGAGTGCGCATGTTTGTGTACAAATTTGTGCTATATAAATGCACAATGGTGAAGGATAAGCGAAACAGTAGCATCGAAACTAACAAGGAAAGGAGGGAAAAATTCTATCAACATTAGTTTCAGATTCGACTAATGCTGTTGGAGCTATAGTAAACAAAGCGATCGATTTATTACCTGTGGAATTGCATTTGCCAGGGGGTTTTTTCAATATTTCGGACCCGTACGAATTTACAACAGCGTCTTGCAAGAGGAGATCATGGAATAAATAAACTGGACAAAGCTTGCAAACAACACGATATAGAGTATTCAAGGATAGTGATACAAGAAATAGATTAACAGCGGATAGAGTGCTAGCTGAAAAAGGCCTGGCAAAGAGTAAAATCAAGTGACGCGAGTATTGGTGAAAGAGCAGCGGCCATAGCAGTGACAGCACAATGAAGGGAAAAACTGCATTTTGGGGGTGGTAAGAAGAAAAAAGAAGTGAAGGGAGAAAAACCACCTAAGAAACAAGGAGTAAATATAATTAGAAGATAACGCCGATCAAGGAAAAAACACAAAAACAACAAGCCCACAATATGGTCTATGATAAAAAATGGAGGAGGACTGTACCTAACGCCCTATCGTGTGTATTAAATGAGAAAAAACAATTTATAATTCCAAATAAGGAATTGACAAATAAGAATTGATTTTAAAAATGTTTCATGTTTATACATTCCCTTCTTTAGAGGAGTTTACATGAAAGATGCATTACCTGAAAAGAATTTGGAGGAACGAGACTGTAATTGTAAATTTAGATAATACCGTAGGATCAGGCACTCATTGGGTTTGTTATAAGAAATTGGGGAATACTGTTTATTACTTTGATAGTTTTGGAAATCTACAACCACCGAAATAGCTTCAATACTACTTTTGCACAGATGAAAACGTTTTTTACAATTATAAAAGAGAGCAGCCACAAGATAATATCAATCTGTGGACATTTATGCTTAAACTTTTTAGCTACAAATGTTAGTCAACTTTAAGATGTCGTCGTATACAGTGTCATTGGTCGGTAATTCCTCAACAAATTGAAAAGTACCCTTTTTTCAGCACTCGTTGGCAAAAGGGAAAACTATAAAGGGAAACTGCCTTATTGGATTTAACAACATATAATTCTATTTTCCCAAAAAGTACCGAAAATATTAACAACAAAATACATTACAATAAGACTAAAGATAAAGATGGAAACTATTCAAATCTTGAAGAATTTAGTTTACCAACAGGTCTTTTGAAATAGGAAATATCAACGAAGTCATACAAAAACAATGGGGGAAGAAAATATACACATAGTAGGGAAAAAACAATACTATGAAAGCTGAAATTACTTCAAAATATTATATTGATTTTATTAAACCATACTCGATTGGAGGATTATTAGGTTTTTTTTTGTAAAACAACTATATTAGAACCTAATAAAGTATATTCAAAGGATCATACTGTGACAATACTTAAAGTGAATTCAATAGACGTAACGTGTAATATTATACAAGGATCCTACAGAAACGGTGAAAATCATATATTACACCCCGTTTTTTTAAAAACCCCGCAGTCCCCACCTGGATACAAAATATTGAAAAGCCTCAAAACCTGGTGTAAACCCCCCCTTAAACACCAGTTTCTTTTTAGAGGTTGTACTGAACATACTGGATCAAGACGGTAACCACATTGACTTGAGAGGAGAAATATAACTATAAGAATCCATATAAAGTCGTCAGCTTGAATAATGGGGGTTGTCATTTGAGAAAAAGAGGCGACTGGTAATCCCAAATCGTACCTCATTGTCTGCAGAAGGACTAACAAGTGAAAACATTCGTTTTTCTGGAAGGAATCGGACTACAAATCGTAAAGCACAACAACAACAACAATGGAAATACTGGATATAACGCAAGGACCCACATTCGACGAGACCATATGGGAAAAGGAATATCACTCGCACAACCCTTACGCTTCGTCAAAATTTAATAACAACGATGAAATCAAATCCTATACAACAACAAGACATTTACACTTTTCCGAGTACAAGTTATTTATATATTGAAGGGGGTAACAAAAAAAAAGATGGTACCAAATGGTTCTACTGTTCCGTTTATAAACAATCCCATGGCATATTTGTTTGATGAAATTCGATATGAAATATCAGGGGTAACAGTGGATTCAACAAAAAAGGTTTTGGGATTTCTAGTACACTGAAAGGTTTAGCATCTATAACTAGGAATGGGAAGAATCTGTTGGTTGTTGCAGGATAGGTTGCGCCAAAAAAAGGACACGTTCACTCCCACTCGTCAGGAAACTTTGATTCTACGTACCTTTTAAAAATTACTACTAAGCTTTGCGAAGATTGCAGAAGAATAATAATAAATGTAAAGCAAGAATTAGTATTATTGAGAGCATAAAACGATAAAGATTGTATCAAAGCAAAATGTCGAACAACTGATGCCAATCTAGAATGGAAACTGACATTAGATAAGATTTTTGGAGAGTAACACATCTGCGATTAAATGATGAGCATAGAATTACACTGTTTAGAAATTAAAGTCAGATCGAGACATCGTAATGCCATTTAGAAGCTGGGAGTTTCATGAATACCCCGTTTACCTTCAACTCTACGGGCACACATGGTGTGTAAAGACTTCTACTCTTTTTGGAAAAGGCAAGAAATGTGATATTTGCATTGCAAACCAAAAGGAGAAGTGTACTTACCGCAAACGCTGGTGAATTTGATCATTGCAAATTAACAAATTGTAAAGTGTACCTGAATTCACAATTTTATCCTTACGACAACATTAATGTTTCGTTTGTAAAAAAAGGTACAGTGTGTGTATGATATGTACGCTAGGTTTAAAAAGTTCCTACTAAAGGTAAAATCAAACACACCTCTACTAGATACTGAACACTTTGCAACTAAAGCACCGTTAGTAATTACTGATTGTTCGAAACAAAACAAATCTGTAAAAACATCTAGTATAGATATAAAGTTAGAAATGGAATTTAACAAATACATCCCTGCGGGTACATCTGCGTATTGTTTAATTTTGCATGACAAAATTGTAACATACACACCGCTGTCTGGAATTTTAAAAAAAGTTTTGTAGAAAGCTTTACCCCCACCAACGCATCTGTTTATAAAATATTGGAGCGAAAACGTCAGTCCTCATTCAGTCCTCCTTTATAACCGCATCGGGAACATCTTATACGCAATGAGTTCTCTAAACCATTTGTTAAAGATGAGTCGGAGGAAGTAGCTCCCTTACTACAGGATAAAAAAAACCGGAAATGTAATAGTAAAGGAAATAAGCGAGTTTTTTTTTAGTTTTAGAAAAAAGAAGACAATAGCAAACGAAAACAACGACAAGAGCAACGAAAACAACAAAAACGATGAATCAGCAAAGTGTGCCTCTAAGATAAAGAGGGGAAAGGTTGAAGAAAATATTTCAGCAGACATACTAACGAAGTTTTTTCTGCGAATCTTCTATCCCATTTCATCATGTTTAAGTAAAGGTATTTCTATCGGGGTGATGAAAATCATTAGATTATTTGCCTACAGTAATAGTAAACCACGGACCTAGGAAAGGTACTATTTTCTACAAATGCATGGGAATCTTTCTTGTAACATTTAAATCTGATAGAATGCTATCTCACCAGCAGTATGTGTGGAATAAAGACAAATATTCGACTTTTGGATTGTGACAACGAAATTGATGTGGGTTTAAACATCGAGGACAACTACAAGTGTGTTTGAGAGACATAACTCAACATGACAATAAAGTTCTACTAACACGTGAAGAATTCTACATTTTTAAAATTTGCAACAAACGCCGATTACTAGGTACATGAGACAGTTGGTATTCTCAAGCTCTGTCATAAAAGGAATATTTGGGTTTACAAGTTGGAAAACCAGCCTGATAAACACAATACTATACGGACCTGTGGATACATCTATTTTAATAGAATACCTCATGAAGTTGACATGTGGAGAAAGTTGAGAGAATTTGAAAATGTTGTACAAAAACAGAAAAAGTCGGAGAAGAGGAAACTAAGAAAGAAAAGACAACAACAACAAGAGTGACCACAAAAAGAACCAAAAACACCAAGAATTAAATTAAAATTTTTTGACTTTAAATTAAAGTAAATTAAAGAAAGAAGAATTTGTGGGGTAGGCCTACCGGGGATGGTGTCCGAGTTAAATATACACCAACGCGCCTGTAACTGTATGGGCCCAGTATTTAAGTATACTTACCGTGGGGTAGAAAACAGTTTTAAAACTTCAAACTCTGACAGGAGTTTGATGATAATGATAATGAAGATAATGATAAAATTTCAGTAAGATCTTGTGTTATAAAAAATTCAAGCATTTCGAAGTAATAACGACAAGTTTACTGTCAAAGAATTAGTAATTTTTGGACTTTCATACATTTGTTGCTTATCCATATCTGTTTGAAGCTCCCTTTTTTTCCCTTTAACAAACTGAATTTTAAAAGCAAAAAGAACAAAACAAGTGGGTGACAAAATATTTTAATCACATACAATGGTATGAAGGATATAATAGCTTACCCAAAACTACACATATCATGTTTCAATTTTTGCAAACAATATAAATACTATTTACACAAGAGGACTGGAAAAAAGAAACTGGGTACAGAAATACGCAAAAGGGAATGTTTTCGATATACATGTAGACTATACTTTTGTATTTACCAACAAGGTAGTTGTTGTGTTACGGGTTAAAGTCCTAGACATAGACAAACACAGTGCGCGTTGCGCAACGCGTATCGTTTAGCTTATTAAATTTTATGGACAAAGACATATGCGGTGGGGAGGGTTATAAATACAGGGGGGTGACTCGAACACTGCAACCAGTATGACACAAGACTCCAAGGAGGTAACATCTCAGTTGACACCGCTGGGGAAAGATGACATCAAGGCAGTATCTTGAAACACTAGTTGAGCGATTCAACGCAAACTCAAAGTCCATCCTTCTGCTAACGATAAAGTGTTCAGAGCTAAAAGAACCCAAACACTACAACATCCACGGTGTTAAAAAGCTGGGAAAAAACCCACGGAGAAGCGATTTTGGTATCACTCAGCGAAGCACCCTTCACTCCAGGGATGAACCTAAATTTCAAGTATTTTTTCCAAAACGATTTGTTCAACATTTGCAAAATGAAGACCTGCGAGATATTCAGCCTGATCATTGTATCGGGTGTCCCAACGGATCAAGCGGAAACAATTCTACTGAAAATCATTCTGCACGTCACACAGGAGTGTTAGCATGTAGTATTATTATTATTATTTGTATGTAGTTTTTTTATCAATTTAACAAATAGTTTGTTTGTACTGTACTATGTCACCCCCTCTGTATTGTACAAAGTTGAAAATAAAATAAAGAGAAAAATAAAAGAAGAAAAAAGGCAACACAGTCGTATATTGCAAACATTATACTGCTGTGTTGTTTTTTTTTAAATTCAAATGTTTGACCTTTAAACTTGTGTTTGTTTTAATTTAATAATATAGGGGGGAAAATAAACTTACTCGATATATCGATTCTGTAGGAGTTTTACCTTGGCACTTTTGTTTTGTTTAATAATATATGTTAGAAGGAGTGATGTAGTGGGGTAATGATAGTGGTGGGGAGAGGGATCGATAGTGGGGGTAATGATAGTGGTGGGGAGAGAGACCGAGTACCTAGCGAACTGCTAGCGCTACAAACAGTTCACGTCCAGCTCTTGATCAGGCACATCGAGCTCGATACACATGGACTCTCCTATCCAAGATTATACAGTCTCTACATCAACACATTATGTAAAGAATGTTGAAATTGCATTAGATGTTAAAAATTAATAATCCAGTTCAAGTACAAGAGGGAAGCAGCACTACATCTTTGATGTTGAAGCTGTTCAGATGTCATTGTTGGGTTATGACAAGGTTCTGCTAATCTTCAACAGTGATCATGTCACTAACAATAAAAGAGGTTAATTATAACACTGTTCATTTATCAACCCCCACAAGATCTCCATGTTTTTAAAGAAGAGGGCGAAAGATCTTTTATCGACTGGTTACACTGTATCTTTAAAAGTGATTGCAACAAGCATCGAAACCACCACAACTACCAAAGGGCTCTCGGCTGGATCTTGCACTATGTACTGACAAAGAAAAATCGCCAACTGAAGAAGAAAGGAAGATGATGAAACAAAACAAGGAGAGTCGAACAACTGAAGGAAATAAACACATTTTTGTAAATAATTAAAAAAAATGTTTTGTAACACAACTAAAGTAATATAATAACCAAAGTTATAAAGTGGGGCTGCTGGCTCACTTGATTTAAGACTTACAATCGCAGTAAATTTTCATGATTTGAAGTTAATGTTGGATCAGTGACGTTTGTGGTGTGAGTGTGTTGCTAAGAAGATTGTTTGTAACCTGAAAAATAAAACAAAAACAGTAATAACTAAGATCTTGTACTATTTTCATTCGATTGCATTCATTCAGTTCGTTTTATTCGATTTATTAATCGAGTACAAAACAACCGAAAGGTTACAATCGAGTGCAAAATCGTAAAAAGATCTTTTTTAAAAACATATTTAGAATGGGCCTTGAAACTCCCTGACGCACTCTCCCCGTCATCAGCTAACGTCACAAGCTAACGTCACTCATCTCTCTTTTCCCTTTAACTTTGACAGCTCAACGGAAGTTGTAAATAACTTTAAATTGGCCCAGCTACCCAAATGGACACTACTGGTGTATTATCTTAACAATGTTTTAAAGTCATATTGTTTTAAATTTTATTACGGCTCTTAGTTTGATTTTTTAAATTCATAATTAATTTTTTTTATTCATAATCAAAGAAGGCAGTTAAAAATAAATGGAAAAAATTAAAATAAGTCAATTGTCCCTTGATTATTTCATACTTCATTGTGATTTACTAATTGCAGCAATCTATTTTTGTTAATGATTGGTGTTTTAAATGAAAAAACTGTTTTTATATTTGATAAAACAAAACACTACACTAATAACTATAATATAAATTAGTTTTTTGTTTTATTGGCATCATTGAAAGAAGTTGTTACATAAGCAAAGCTTATTTATTTTTATTACCTAGCGCAATTTCAGCTTCATACATTAAGTAAATAATTAATTACTTTCCTAATACAAGAGTATTTTTAAATTTTAAATGTAATTTATGCACATAATTTGAATACTTTTATAAACTGTTTGTTTTCCTAGTAAGAACCTGCCAGCTCCAACTGCCTTATCGCTCAGTAGATCTTTCTGCTGCAGGTATATTCTCTATGAATACGGCTGTTATTTTCAGTGTAAGTATTTGATGTATTTTACATTATTATAATATAAGTACGATTTAACCTAACAAGTAAAGTAAATAATATACTTTCTTTAGGTGAAGTCGGGAGTAAAAGTGCTCTTCTACAGTTAACTTGAAACCAACGGATTCAGGAAAATGTTGAGAATGTCCAGAGTGGTGGACATCTTAGATCTAACCTCTATTAATTTATTTTTTTTTCAGTTCAATGTTCAAATATTTAAGAATTCGTCAAAATTTAAATTCGTCAAATCGCTAATGAAAAACATTTTAAAAATTAGTATAAAGATGCACTATGTTTTTTTAACATTTTTTAAAAAGCTTAAATGAGGTCCGTGTGAATTATATATCCGAACTGTCCAGATATCAGGCTGGAGGTTACCAGAAGTTGTCATCACTATAGCCCACAATTATGTAACTACTGAACCAGGGAGTGGTGAGGGATATCATTTACTTAGTTTGTTACACTAGGCGTCAATCCCAGACGCCTAGTTGGCAAGCTGGTGTCTTTAAAAATCAATTATGACTGCTCAAACCTATTTGTATGCCGAATGATATAAAATGCAAATACCTATTAAATCCTAATATTCTTTCTAATTGCTCCTTTATATTCTTGTTGGAATAATTTTAACTGACGATTAAACCCTAAAATCTTTCTCAATATTGCCTTAAAGAATTCTATAATAATAATTTTTAAAATGATGTCCACTTATTGAAGGCCATAGAAGCTTGTATCACTCCCATTTTACTAACTGCGGATAAACTTTGATATTTTACAAACTTATTTTATGAACATTAATTTAAAATCAATGTTTGGTAAATATAGAATAGAGTAGTCCCACGGATTTTTCTAATTTTATTAAATAGTCCCATAATCCCCTGAATAACCAAATTATAGCAGATTTTACCAAAAATTCTGTAATGATTGTAAAAAAAGAAAATAATACATTTTACACCAAAAAAATATTTATACTAGTCTATAATAAATCCTAACTTGATATTTCAACTGCACACGATGTTGATAAAAAAATATTTTAAAATACTGTTGATTAGTTTAAAATACTTTCTTTTTTTTACAAGATCATGGCCATTTATTCCGGTCATGTTTATGGATTCATGTTTTTAGGGTTTAAATTGACAAGTGGACAATCGATAGGTCCTTAATATATCATACATATACCTATAGAGTATAAAGATTCATAACAAATCTCATGCTGTGAAATTTTGGAAGTAAATGTATTAGCGTGTATCAATTCAAAAATGTTTTAATTGTAAAATTCTATAAATCCCTTTGACTATAACAGTAAGAACAGCTTATCGATATCTCGTTAGGAGATAACTAAAGCTTATCATGTTACAATCAGCTTCTAGTTATTTGAATATAACCTAACGAATTATTAACCTAATAAGTTTATTCAAAACAAAAATGTTTGACAGAAATATGTTTTTTCTTGTCTTTGGGTGTTTGCTGCTCCACTAACCAGCTTCATCATGGATTATTTACTATTGTAGATAATAATTACATATAGTGCACGAGCTATAAGATTGCATTTGGGACTTCCACAAATTGCAACGCTCGGCAGTTTCTAAAAAAATCCTGTTACAGATATTTGGCTGAAAATAAATCACTACTATGTCTTTATTGAAAAGAAAAATTTTTAAGAAACTAAGTAAAATTTTTGTTTGAAAATGTACATTAAGAGGATAATTCTCACTTGATCTTGATTGAAAAAATATTTTTGATCAGACAGCAATAATCAAAAAAAAAAACTAACATAAACATTTTAAAAATACTGGGGTAATTGTTGCTATTTACGTCTACGTCGACATTTTGTGATTCCTCTTCATCTGGTTACATTAGTATTTCTAATAAAAAAATAAAAAATGACAAGTGATAAAGGAAAACATTTATACTGAATGACTTAAGGCGAGCACAATGTATTCCCCAAATACAATAGAAAAGAAGTTCTACTATACTAAAACTCTTGAAATGTAAAAGTTCAGCCTATTGCCGTTTTCTTAGACACAAAAGTTGTATAGTCTATAAAACGCTATAAGACTACTTTTTACATGGAATTTTAAAAGAAACATATATGTAGAAAAGTGTAATTAATTGTAAACTATTAATGCATCAATAGGATAAAAATGTCAATCACACAAAATAAACATATTTATTTATAAGACAGATGTTTTAATTTACTAAACTAGGGGGAGTTTTCACTTCTTGGGGATATTTATTGAACATTCTTTAGTTTTCTTATTTAGCCTACAACAAACGTTATTACCAAATGTCAGCTCATAGGATTACGGGAAGTGGAAGGTGGTGATGAGTGTGTGAAGGACTTTCTCTTTTACATAGAGATATAAGGAAGCTCACAACTGACTGATATAAATCATTTATATATAAAGTATTATCAGCAAAATTAGCCTAAAAGATCTAATATAAAAATACTAGCAATTATCAATGATTAAAGAATGTATGACATACATTTTATAAAAAGGATTTTGAGGAAATAAGCCCGAGAGGAAACGAAAGCCTGTTTAGGATTAAATGTACAATTTGTACGTGTAAAATAATAATTTATTATATGAATATATAACGAGGGTTAACACTTTTCGATATAAAAATTTGTTTTACATATTCACTATTAAGGTAAATTATTTTGCAATAAAAAATACTAGCAATCATCAAGGATTAAAATATTTAATATATCATAAATTTGAAAGAGGCTTTTCCCGGATGCGCGCTTGAGAGTCAGGGACTAGGCAGCACATGCCCACCGCTGCCAGGTGGTGTTGCCGATAACCGTTTTTCATGAATAAAATTCATATAAATGCTAAGAAATATCAAATGCATTCTTATCGCATGCGGACTATAAAAGTAAATTCAAAGTTTTAGATGAATTGTGCAAGTAAGGCAGTAAGTTATTTATATAATTACTCATTTTAAGTTGTTTTGATATTGATTATTTTATACATTTTGATTAATTTTAGGCTTTTATATCATAAACCTTAATGTACAACGTTTGTTTGTGGTTAAGGGGTAGAGAGGACTAAATAGTCCTAAATTCACCACATAAATAAAGGTATTTTTCATTTAATTTCATTACTTATAATAAAATTAAACATTTTATTCAAAAAAATTACAATCAATAACTTGCTCGAACACCCTCAAAAAAGTTATTTCAATGATAGATCTAGTTCTACCTCAACTCAACTACTGTGACGTCGTTAACAATGACATGACTGTTAGTATGCCAGAACCACTCATCAGTCTTAGGGTTTCAATAAGACAAAGAGAGTCATTAGTTAGACTTTTTTAAACAAGTTATCTTGATTAACATTATATTATAGTCCTATGACCGTAATAATTAATCTATACTTGTCACGTTCTTATAATTTTATTTATTTATTATGCTAATAATATGGTAAATAATACAAAATTATGTATAAATACCACCGACATCGATTCCAGTTTAAATTGAGGAGACAAAAACAACTAAAACATGATTTTACGACACAACAAGGGATTATTGATCTTTATTTCGTTTTTATTAATACTTTTTATTTATTCATATTAACAGTCATCATATGTAATTTGTCGTAAATATGTTCACAAATAAACATGTAATTTTCCATTTTATTTCTAGATGCTGAGCTAACTCTGCCTGTCTTAAGACATGCAACACTTTTGTTGACTGAAACCATTTTCCTGGTCCATAGTAACTCTTCGACTGCCAGTTCTTATGGTTTTTTTGTGTACGGTTACAGCTACACACATATGAGAAAATCATAGAAATATGTTAATGTGTTTTATTTTTGGGACATTTTAGAAGGAATAAGACATTCTCTTTAATCACATTTGGATGTTATTGTCTCGATTGATAAACATAATTAAACTGATGATCATCGTATGGACCTGTTCCAACACTTCTGCTCAGGTAATTTATGCAAGTAATTCGTTTCATAATAATGACCAAAGTTTCTTATCTGTCCTATTGTATTTTTAAACCATAGTCTTAGTTCTTGGTGCTATATCATAGTATCTGGTATTATTTTTAAACCATAGTCTTAGTTCTTGGTGCTATATAATAGTATCTGGTATTATATTTTGATCAATAATTTTTTAATATTAATAGGATGTTAAAAGTGTTCTAGAAATATTTTATTGGCTTGACATGTAGAGGAAATAATACTTTTGTTGCTTATATCGAAAAATACAAGTTTTGGTACATATATAAAAACACTATGATAAGTTTGAACTGATAATCAAATTGATATCAGATTATAGTATACAAGCTTAGCCAATATGTGCAGTGGCCGATAAATGGGTTATTATTATTTTTAATAGCAAAGGACATGTTGCGATTGTACACGTTACATTAACCTATAATCTTTGATTTTTTTTTTTTTTTTTTTTTTTTTTTTTTTTTTTTTTTTTTTGTGAAAAAAGGATTGAGGCCAATCCTCCTTCTTAACCTTACATATGCCCATTCCCTGTAGACTATTGATATGTGGTGGAAATTTAATCAGACGGAGTAAAGGGGGCGAAGTCCAGGTACAGTAGAGGTGAATATTACTGATAAATCTTCCGGTTCTAGGACGATTCGAGCCAGCACTATCTCTAACCCAAGATCAACGTACTGGACGCCTTAGACCACTCGGCCACCGGCTCGCCCAATTTAAACCTCCTTTCTTCAAAGAGTTAATAATAAGCCATTTGATAGTAGAATATCAGTGTGAAATGTTTTATCGTTGGTACTCATTATACAGGGTGTTCAGTAAAACTTTTTCAATAATTTGAGATGTTATTGTACACATAAAAATGAGCAAAAAAAACTTCATATGATGGTAATGACCTAAAAACTTTAGTTTAACGTCCTATTCTGTCTTTTACGTTTTTTTACATAAAAACTCATAACTTTGTAACTACTGAAGGTACAATTGTGAAAACTCATGATTATACTATAGTATAGTAGATCTATTTGTATTAAAAATATTAAAAATAAACTTTAACCCGTTTCAAAATGGTGGATGTTTATTTTTTTCTAACCAAAATATCTAAAAAGTGAATAATTTTACAAACAAAATGCCCGAATAATATTTTTAAGTAAATCTTATTATAATATTTAAAGCGTTTGTTTCAACAAAACAGATAAAAACAGCCGATTTATGCTGCAAAATGTAAAACTATGTTTTATCTCATTAACTAAAGGCTAGTGCTGCTACTTTGAACAGCTGATTTCATGTCAGTCTGCTATTTCATATGAACAGCTGTTTATTTATGTTACTAAGATAAGGGTTGGTTTCAATTGTTGGCATCACTCATTAGTAACAATAAGAACACTGTCATGTGCACGTTTTTTGTGAGCGTTTCTGTTGTTTTTTTTTTTTTTTTTTTTTTTTTTTTTTTTTTTTTTTTTTATTGTATTGATAGTTTTAACTAGTTAGTGTTTGTAAACGCGCTTCGCTTCTTTTGACATAAGGTCTTTTTTATATTTTCATAATTTCATTCTTATAACAACTATAATGGCAAGATAATGTAATAAACAATTTTACCAAGCTCAGAAAATGGCAAATGCATTTAATATATGGTATGGCATCATTGTAGTAGTATTCAAGCAAGAAACTATGAAAAATGATAAAAAAGAACTACATTCATAAGAAAATAAATAACAAAAAACACTAAATTATTTAAAACTAACAATAAAATTAAACAAAAAATTAACAGAAAACACTCACAAAAAAACGTGTACATTGGACAGTGTTCATTATTGTTACTAATGAATAATGACAATAATTGAAAACAAAACATAATTTTATAATAACATAAATAAACAGCTGTTCATACGAAATAGCAGACTGACATAACATTCAGCTGTTCAACAGTACACAATTATTAAAACTGCACTTGCCTTTGGTAATTGCGGTAAAACATAGTTTTTACAATTTTGTAGCATAACCGGCTGTTTTTATCCGTTTTTTTTTTAAATTAAAAAATGTTTAAATTAAATGTGAATATTAAAATAAGATTTGCTAAAAAGTATTATTCTTGTATTTTGTTTGTAAAATTATTCACTTTTTAGATATTTTGGTTAGAAAAAAAAATAAACTTCCATATACTTTCAAAACGAAGTTAAAAATTCATTTTGACAAAAATAAATGCTATTTAAGGGTGTCAGTACCATCATGAAGTTTCACAATTGTACCTTCAGTGAATCCAAAGTTATGAAATTTTATGTAAAAGACACATAAAGACAGATTAGACAGAAAACTAAAAGTTTTCGGACATACCTTCATATGAAGTTTTTTGCTCATTTTTATGTGTGAGCAATAAAATAATAACATCTCAAACTATTGAAATAGTTTTACCAAACACCCTGTATATACTATTAGTGGGGGTAAACTTTTCCCGAACTAAAAGGAAAGAGGAATTTCTGGTTCCATTCTATTTTATTTTTGGTTGTAATTCGTGTGTCCCTTAAACTATATGACTTTTAGCTCCTAATAGTATAAATGTCTCTGTCTTGTGTAAAAAACTGTTAATATTTTTTGATCTCACAGCTTTATTTACTAATGGATTTTGTTCGAATTCATTTTTCCACGTTTTTATCACATTTTGACCAGGCTTGTCAGTTTTATTGAGTTTTATATCACTTCATGGTGATGATGGTCCTATCTCGTTCTTTATCTGCACCAAGGATATCTTTTGAATAAGCAGTAGAGTATAAAATAATATACACAGGCATTGTTCAAATCATAGCAACTAGTATTGGTAAAGGTATATTAGTGATGTTAAATATATGTATAGTTTTTGTAATATTACAGTGATGTGTATGTTATCTATCACTGATAACACTGACTGAAAACCATGACACCATAGACTTCTAGGTCATATTGTCGGTGGAATGAGCTGTTCATGTGACATATATTCGCCTATAATTCTAGAGGGACCTTTACACATTCGAGGTCGTGTCGGTTTATCTAAATGTGTAGACTTATTATAATACCCACAATCAAAGTACTCAATTAACTGATATGTAAACACTGTGACTACAGGTGGTACTATAACAATATTAACGAATACCGTATACTGGAGTTTCGAACGACCACAAACGACCCGAGTGGGTCTTTAACAGTATGCACATTGGGACCGCACTTTTAAGCACTTATTATACTTATCATGGGCTGCCTTAAAGTCGTTCGGAAATATTTTACCAACAATCACCCCACCACTCCCCATACCGAATTACAGGACGAGGGAAAAACAATAATATGCACCACTACGTCCAGTGTTTGGCACTCCTGTGGAACACTTAGACATATAACGTACCCTGCTTCAGTCACGTGTATAGAATTCAAGGGAAACTTTCCTCGTCACCACTATAGTGCTTACAGTAGTTTTTGTACTGCGGTTTATGGATCGGAGTTCACTCGGTTTTTGATCTATTTATAAAGTTGATGTTTCTTCATTATGTAAATCGTCCTCATTGCACCTCGTTAATGGGATTTTTGAATGGTTTTTGGGACTATGGGGGGGTATTGAGGATGTGGCATGTTATTGGTTTGGTGGGCGGCGGACGTTTACGGTTTAATTTTTATGCGTGTATGTGATCCGTGTGTCGGAGTAATATTGTGTTGGTGTTTGTGTGACTCATGCAGGATTGAGATTGGAGTAGGCGTGTGTTGGTAATCCATGTGTTGTGTACCGGTATATAGGATGGGTTTTTCACGTATATATAGATCAATGTGCTCGGGGGGTACTTGGGGTGTGTGTGAAGTAGTCAAAAGGTGAGTAGTCGATAGGGTCTGCTTATGATATGTGGTTATCCGCGCTTGTGTGATGTGGGTGTGTAGCTCATTAGGATCAATTTTCACGTTTGGAATCGGGGTAGAGTATGCAGGGATTTAGGGTATCTGGGTGAATTGGGAGGGGTTGGGGATGATTGGTTGCTGGCGGGTCGCCGGTGTTGGGTCGAGGGTTCGTGATGTGCCAAATCGTACCCCCTCCCCCCCACCCCCTCCCTCCCGTGTCTATGTCTTGTCATAGTTATAATGACCTCTAAGTCATGCAATATGTCTTGGTGTATGTTACCAATGTGACATTGACCCATCAACCAAAAGGTAACTATTCGATATTACACCCACAGTGTTTGGATAGTCCATTGAGTTTCTTAGACAGCACTAAATTTTATTCACGCAAGATTAATTACCTGTGTCACAGAACCGTCAAGTCAAACTGTTAAAACTGGTTTGTAGTTGTTAGGAAGGTTCGTGTTTTATTCACAAGCAAAATCTTAACAAAATGCTCATGTTGGGTATGATATGAAATTGTTGAATACTAGGAGAAACTTATCTGTACATTTTAACAATTCGCCTTTTCGTTACTGACTACTTGTAAATATAAACTTATCATTGGAGGAACTTTTAAAGTTATTTACACAATTCGTAGTTAGCTTTGTTGTTAAGCTTCATATTTCTTTTTTCGAGCGTGTTTGTGCGCATTTCTATCTTCTCAGGTATTTATGTATATAAAGGATAGCACGTAACAAAGGCTGGATATATATTTTAGATAAGCAAGAGAGTCTGTGAATTTAGGTAAGACTAAAGTACATAATGTCGGAAATAAATTGTTTCAGATTTCCTGGTAATGATGTTTGTTGTTGGGTGGTGGGTAATGTGGACGGGTCACAGAGGGAGCGGTAGGTTCGGGGGAAGTATTGGGTTTGGTCTTAAAGGTTAATGTTTTTATTGCTTCAACCGCGTGATTGATTGTATGTTTCGGGTGGGAGTGGGGGAGCCGTACAATTCGCTAGGAGATAGTATCGATTTTAAACTGTGAAAAGTGTTTGGGTACCGCATTCCAAACAGTGAAAAAAACAGGTATGCAGTGCTCTCTTCTTAGGTATTTATGGATATTCAATGTTTCGAGCTCGTTCTAGTCGACCACCTAAAAGTCATGTTGTGGGTGGCTTTGGGGATTGCGTTCCATTATGAGCGTTGTCTGCCTTGTAGAGGAAACTATGGCAGGTTGTTGGTTCATGAATGGGCGTTCCAAAGCTCAAAAATAAGTGGATTATTGGCACTGGCGTACGGATTAGATAGCAAAACCATCTCGAATAAAAGCACGTATCAGAACGTAACCGAAAAAAACAAAAGTTTTCTGAAGATTCCCAAAGTTGAGGATGGAACCGGCATAAAACTTCCTTGGTCCGGCATTTCTACCCTACTACTATAGTCTATATTTTACTAGACATTTTTACTTGCAAATTTTTTTGACTAATTTCTTGTACAAACTTCCCAATAAGGTTGGGTAAAATTACATTTAATTGAATTTTCTTTTTCTTAAAGTTGTTTATTTTTCTATAACGGTACTTTTTTACTGTATTTCATAAAAATGAAATAATTTCTTTTCAAGAGGGATGAGACGATAATTTGTGGAAAATAACATAATTTTGTATCATTATAAGGAGTGTAGGATACTGTTGTAACTAGGAGATTACAGTTTCATATTTAATAGAGATATTTGCTGTGTTATATCCTTAAAATACATATTGGAAGTAATCGTAGTACTGCAGAAAGACCATTAAATTCGTTCAAAAAGTCTTATTCGAAACCTTCACATAAGAGTGCTTATACCTTTATTTTTTAGTTTTTAGGACGCTGGCCTGCGTGTGTAATATTAAATATGCAGTTCGGGTATCTTTGAGTCACTTCATAAATCCCAGCACTATCTTTATTGTAGTGGATGGAAATCGTATAAGGTAGGATGAAATTACTTCTGAGACCTGCCAATACTATCTGACACGCTCGTGAAATTATTAGTTAACACCTATAGTTTTCAGGTAAACTTTGCTCATTCTTGTATGTATGTTGGTGTGGAGTAAGACTAAGGGTTTTTGTGGAAAGTAAGTGCGAGCGGCACACACACGGGTATCTGGCCTGCTTTTGTTGGCTCCTTAGGAAGGAATGTGATGGGATATGTGGGGGGGAGGCTGGGTCTTCTTTGGGATGTGTAAGGGATCGCTCGTTAGTTTTTGTTGGGGTTTTTTTAAGGTTTGAGGGTAGTAAGTGGAGTGATGGTGGTGTTTTGGTGCGGATTAGTGGTGTGTATGCCGGGGTGTTTTTGGGCGTTGGGGGGGTCGGGGAGGGGTAGAGTGGGGGTAGTTTTATGTGGAGTATTTTTGGCTCCTTTGTTGTGGTGTTTTTATTTTTTACTAGGGGTTGGCGTTCTTTATTGTGGTTAGGTGTTTTTTTGTGGCTTTGTGGGTTCGATTTGGTGTATTTGTTTGAGTTAGCATTGTTTGATGGATTCTTGTTTTTTTGTTGTGCTTAGTGTTGTTGGTGGTTTTGGTTGTTGTTGGTTAGTTGTATGTATGACAGAATGATTGGTTGCGTTGATTGTAGGTGTGTGGGGGGGGGGGTGGGGTGGGATGGCGCGGGTGGATGATCAATTTTAGGTAGTTGTTTTGGGGATTCTTTGGTTATGTTTGTTGTGTAGTGGCGGTGGGGGGGCGGGGAGTGCGAGTTTTATGTGGTGGTCGGTGTTAAAGGGATACTTTGTCTGTGCTTGATTTTTGCGGTGTGTTCTACTAGTGTCTTTGGATGGGTGAATGGCGCGCGTTGTGAGTGGTAAGTATGGGGTGTGTGAGGGGGGGTGGTGTTGTAGTCTTTCTCAATTAAGGTGTGAGAGTTATTGGTTTTGGGTTATCTTTGTGATTTTAGGTTGATAGTGTTGGTTGGTTTATTTTTAGTCTGTGGAAGTTTATTGGGTATAGCAATGGTGGGTGGGTGATGATGGTCTAGATTTAAAGGAATAATTTTGATGAAGGATTAAGAGTGGGTCTGTGCTGTATTTTATGGTATGGTGTGTATGGTTTGCAAGGGGTGGTTGGGGGGACTATTGTTATTTTGGAGGGTGTTTGGGGGTGGGGGTTGGGGGGGGGATGGGTCGTTGGGGGGCTGGTGTGGTGAATTGTACTGTGGTGTGATTTTTGTTGTCTGGCACAGGTGTTCGTGATTTTAAGGTTAATTGTACATAGATATACGTCGGTATGAATTTATTTATGGGGTTAGGTCAGCGGCGGAATTGGGGGGTGTGGAGGGGGTTATGTGTTTTCTGTATGTTGTGGTGGGTGAGGTTTATGGGTGGTGGTGGGTTTGAGGATTGGTAGAAGAGTGGGGGGGATGGGGTGGGTTTTTTGGGTGTGGGGGGTTGATAGGATGGAGGGTCTGGGAGAGGAGAGTTTTTGTTCTTTTTTTGTTCATCTCGGGTTGGTGAGGAAGGGGGTGTAGGAGGTGGAGGGGTTTGGTGGGTATGTGTGGGTGGTTGTATAGGGGGGGTTTGGAGTGGGGGGTATTTGTCGTGAGGTATGGAGGGTTTGTGGGTTGGTTTTATTTGTTTTAAAGATTTCAGTTGTGTTTGAGGGTGGGTGACGATGGTGTTTCTGGTGGGGATCAGGCTCTTGGTTTTGTTTGGGGCGTTTTGTTTGGGGGTTTTAAGTCAGGGGTGGGTGGTTTCTTAGGCACACAAGGGTGTGCATGAGGACTTTAATTATGTGTCATGTATTAATGATTCGTGCTTACATGTATATTTTGAAATTTTAAGTGTGATTATTTAAGTATAAGATTTTTAATATTTTTACACCCTGTTTGTTTCCCAGGTAATGAAAGATCTGACAGCCTACACCAACCTGCCACCTTAACGCTCAGTAGACCTTTCTGTGCAGGCGGTTTATTATCACTATGTAGCGGCCTATTTGTATACAGGTGATGTTGCTGGAGGTTGGGGGGGGTGGGTACTGTTTAGTTTGTGTGATTGGTAATGGGTTCTAAAAAATGATAGGGTGATATAGGGTATTATTTGGAGGGCGGAGGTGGTGGTGCTGGTGGGTAAGTTGTTTTATAGGAGTTCGTGGGGAGTTGGTGTCGGGGTTATTTTGGTGGGGTTATGGGGAATTTGTGTGTCTATGTGCTCTACTCGGCCGCACACACCCCTTCGGAATAGATACGCAGGCGGATTGGGGTGGTTAGGGTTTTAAAATCTCTAAGCGATGGGAGTATGGGACAGTTTTTCAAAGTTTTAGTATGCAGGTATATTTAATAGGAGTGTTTTTTCATAGTAGGGTAGAGTTTGGTTGAGTAGGGCTTGTTGGTAGCAGTATGGGTGTTAATTGTGAATGTGTTGAGGAGGGTGGTATTAATATCTTGGCTTAGGAGTAGTTTGTGTTTTTTGAGGGTTACGGGGGTGTGGTTGTGGTAAATCTGGTGGGGACAATCAGGAACTGTGGATTAGTAGTGAATTAGTTTTTTTGGGGGGTTTTAATATCTGGGTTTTGGATTGGATGTCGTTTGCTTTTGTTATTTTTCCTATTTCAATTGTTTTGAAGCACGTGTGTATTAAGGTTATGTATTGGGTTGTACCACTTTTTGTCGTTTGGGACCGGGTGGGGGGGGGGTTGGGGGATACGTCTCTGGTGCGGCCGTCGTGGGACTTTCGACCGTGGTATCCGCCCTGATGGTTTATAAAAGCATGGCTTATTTGAGGATCTATTTTATTATTGTGGGGAGTTGGTGGGGTGAGAGGAAGAATGTATCGGGACTGGAGGGGGAGGATGGGGGGAGTGTTTGAGGTGAATTTTGGGTTTGAGAGGGGGGAGGGTTTTGGGTGGTTGGTTTTTAGTAGGGTTTAGGTTTATGTTTTTTTGACCAGTTTGCTCTTTTTTATATTTATAATATAATGATTGCTCTCGAGTATTGTGGATTTTGGTTCTTGTGTGAAGTTACAGGGAATGTTTGAATGGCGGAGTGGGGTAATGTTAGGGAGGATGAATAGTGTGAATATTGGTGGGTTAATTTGGATGTGAGGTGGGGGGTTGGATGTGGTTTGTAGGTATGGTTGGGAGTGGATGTCGTGTGATTGAAAGTTTCTTGTTGAGTAGAAGTCTATTAACCAATTTGTTTGTTTGTGATATTGATGTTAGGATTCTGTACTGTTTTAGTGGGGTGAGTTCACAGAAACACCAATGAAGACGGTTAGAGGTTTTAGGTAGGGAAGGAGGGGATGGGGGGGGGAGTCTGATGTTATTGTGGTGTGAGGTCTGTTATTTTGGTCGATAGGTGGGTTGGAATGTTATTGGCGGGGTGGGTAGATAGATGGGGGTAAAAGTTAAGGAAAGAGTGTAATTCGCTGTAAGTCGCCCGGGGAGAGGGATATATAGGGGGGGATGTGGTTGTATTTGGTGTATGGGTTATAAGGGTTTATGAGGGAAAGTGTTCTGTTTTTTATAGTTGTGTTGTTGTTTTGGGGGTTTTTTGATTCGTTGATTTTTGGTACTTTTTTCCGAGACGTATATAGGGTATTGTGGGTTTGGTGTGGGTTGATTGGAACGGCTGACGGTTATAGTTTGAGGGTGTTGTCTGGTGGTGGTAGCTAGTTGTTTTCTCAGAGATGTGTGGTTTTTATTTTGGATTGAGTTATTTTAGTTTTAGGTGGGGGGGAGTGAGGTGGTACTATGGGTGGGATGTGATGGGGGCGGTCGTTTGTTTTAGTATGGTTCGGGTGTGTTTGGGGTGTTTTTGAGTGCGGTGGTGGGGTTTGCGTGATGCGAGGTGGGGGGGGTTTGTGGGGGGGGTAGGGTTTGTGAGGGGGTAATGGGGGGAAAGGTTTTGGGGAACCTAAGGTGGCGGTGGGGGGTGGGAGGTTGTGGGTTATTGGGAGAGTTGGAGTGGAGGGGAGTATTTGGTGGCGTTGTTTTGTCGTAAGTGGGGATTTTGTGTAATGTTCTTATGGCAAGGGTGTATTGGGAGTGGGTGGCGGTGTGTGGGTGCACTGTATTTCTTTTTATGGTTGATCATACTTGTTCTTAGGTGGGGATTTGGGTTGTTGGAGGTATTCTGGAACATGTAGTGGTTGGCTTGGATATGAGGCATGTGAAGAGTTGGGGGGTTTTGTGTGAGTTGGATGTGGAGGGTATTTGGTTTAGGATGGGGGTGGTGTTGATGTATAGTTTAGTTGGGTGTTATGGTTATGTGGCGGGGGTGGGTTAGTTAGGGTGGTATGTTTGTTGGGGGTGGAGGGATTGGTAAGGAGTGTGGAAGCCGCAATAGGTACCTGAGGCGGACAGTGGGTGGTGGGTAGGTGGGGGGTGCTATTGTTTGTAAGTTTGGTTTCATGCGTGGCTCTTGGGCCGTGTAGGGGGGATGTGGGGGTGATCATGGGCGAATTTTCTTACACATAAGATTTACGAATGTGGGGAGGGTTAGTAAGGCACATTTTCTCTGAGTGCTGGTTGTGTCATTGGGTGGGTTGGTGGGCGGACGGAAGCATTAGGTGTACTTCGAGGGGGCGGGTTTAGGGTGGGTGTGGTGTTGGGGTGGGGGGAGGGTGTGAACCGGGATTATTATGGGTTGGTTGGGGGTTTGGGAGATGTGGGTTTTGGGTTGGATGTTAAGTCAGTAATTATGTTGGTTATGTGCGTAGTGGTCGAGATGCGGTAGTTTGTGATTGATTTGTGGTTGTAGCTTTTTATGTGTTGTTGTTGGTGGTAGTGGGGTTGGAGCTGTTAGGATTGGTTGTATATAAGGGGGTGAAGGCCGAGGTGGTTGGGAGTCTTAATAAGTGGGGCTAAGCGCGTTGTTGGGTAAAGGGTAAAGATAGGATTGTCTAGGATGGGATATTGGGGGTGGTCGTTTTGTGGTTTTGTTGTGTGGATGCGGTGGGGTGGGTTTATGGCTGGTTATAGTGATTGATGTTTCATTCACAGAGATTTTTTGGTTTGGTTAGGGGTGTGGGTTGGGTTGGTTGTAGTTGGATTTTGGGTGGGATGTAGGTGGTGTGTTTGGGTGGAGGTGTGGGTAGGGTACGATTTGGGGGTTGTGTTGAAGGGTAATAGGGTTAAGTGTGTTTGTTTAGTTTTGTTCAATGTGTAGTAATTCAGGTATTTCCTATTTGACATATTTTGTTGAAAACCATTTAGATTTTCTTCATTTTTCAATTATTTTCATCGTTACATGATTCAGCAACTGACCCTAATATCTTTTAAAACAAGGGGGAAAAAATATATATTAAAGCATTTGTTTGGACACATACACCCCACCCCCTACTACCCCCCCCCCCCCCCCCCACCCCCCCCCTCCCGCCCCACTAATCCCTCCCCTCTCCCCCCCCGCCATAAATCCGTTACCCCCCCCCCCCCCTATTTAGTTAACATTTTTGCAATAGTATGAGTAGGTCCTATATTTTAGCTCAATTGGGTTTAAACCTAAGCCTTTCAGTTTTGTTATGAGGTCACACTGAATGACTAGAGATATAATGTAAGAGATATACATTTTATTACGCACACATAACCTTGAAGAAACTGTACAAGTAATGATGAATAGAATCACAATTTAACGTTAGTTCTTTACATATAAAGAGAAAACACGTTAAACTTATCTCATTCCGCATTATAATTCTTAAAACTGTTTGATCATTATATTTTTTCTTGGAGTAAATTCTTTGGTGTACAAACATCCAAATATTCAAAACGATTACTCATTCACCATAGTTATTGATTTATTATATGCTAAAGATCTTATGACTACGGTCAAATAGAGATTGTTTTACTTAATAAATCTAAAAATATATTAGATGAATATGAATATTTAATAAAGATATCAATATATTACTGCAACTATTTATCTATCTTATAGTTTCTTAATAATATGAGATGATATTAAATAATTAGTTGTCATTTAGTTCACTCTAAAACACTTTTAATGAGACTTATTACTTGACCGATATTCGCATGGAAATTTCTTTTGTATCAAAAGATATACTTTGATTTATAGAGTTGTAACGGAGCTAGGATTTTTGACATTCCATTGATTTTTACCCACATGGCAGATCAATGTGCAATCTGTACTTTTTATGTAGATTAATTTTAATTGACCATCTGGTGGCATAAACAAATGTTAAAACCAAGCTAGTTCAGTTTATTTTTTTAATAATGCGTAGGATTTGATGCGCTGCATTGCATATGATTGACTCGTTCTATGTACGTTGGTATTGTTCTGTCATAGTCAAAATATGAATAATAAATAATATATAGAAGTAACTAAGAAGTCTATAGTGAATACTATGAAACGAAATTTTAAAATTAGGAAGAAAGTCTTGGAAGGCAAACAAGTAAAGTGGCTTCTTTATTTTCGTAGAACTTGTGAATTTAAACTGATTTGGGTTTATGTCAATATCCCGCAGAGTAAATTAAGTATTGTTAAATCTCATCTACGTAATAAAACAAAATATACAAAGTTCAATATACTATCGTACCATTAATCATTCTCTTGGTTGTATTATGATATTACTGACTATATAGGCAGGAGGACAGTGTGCTCACAAGGGTCCCGTAAAACTGGATCTCCTGCTGTCACAAGTAGAGGCAAGAGGACATTGAGCTTCACAAGGGTTCCCGTTAAACTGGATTTCCGTGCTCTGTCAAGGTAGAGGCAAGAGGACAGATGTGCTCCAACATGTGTTCCCAGTGCAAAACTGTGCGTTAGTCCTGCTGTACAGGTAGAGAGGCGAAAGTTGAGGACAGGGGTGCTCACAAGGGTCCCGTAAAACTGGTTCCTGCTTGTCAAGGTAGAGTCAAGAGGCAGTGTGCTCAACAAAGGGGTCCCGTTTAAAAAACTGGGTTTCCTGCTGTCCACAGGTGAGGCGCATGTGACTGTTGTGGACTCAGACATGGGTCCGTGAAACTAGGTGTTACCTCTACATGCTGTCACAGGTAGAGGCAGTAGCTCTCTTATTGTCATATCATCTCATATATATTCTCTCTCTAGTCTCTACTCCAACACAGCTCGTACTATAGAAGCGCTAGAAATGAATTCGTTTAGATGGAGTCTCCATTTTGACCATTAGTACTGTGATGATTAGACAGCAACAGGTAAAGAGAGATAAATGTCTATAATTACAGTAACTTTCAAAATACATTTAGTTGACCTATTGAATATCGTATGTTTAATACGTTGATAATAAGTAAATCACTAAAAACATAAAATGCATAACTTGGTTACAACTTATTAGTGAAAAACTTTATTTGATTGTATAGTATTTTATATTTAGTTTATATTATTTAAAAGTAACTGCATGTATATAGTAATAAATAAATGATAACAAAGTTAACAGTCGTTCTATTCAATCATTGCATGGTAATTAAATGTGTCATCCTGTTGACTACAAAGCTTACGGGTTTGTTATATAAGACTTTTCCAAGTGGTTTGAATGCCTCCAGAATCTCTTAGATTAAATATATTTCAAAGGTTATTTGTTAGTTATATAATAGCGCCTGAGATATTAGAGAACTACTTTGTAGCTTTATTTTTGATATTCGATTAGAGATTATGATAACCTTTTGTCGATACGACTTAGGATTAGTATTGGTTACAATATATGTGTTAACTATGTAGTATTGTCTTAGCTCTAGCGCTTACGTGATGAAACGACATATGGAATCAACTTTATTCGAGTTTTTGATTCTCTATTAAATATCTTGTTATTGCAATCCGTGATACCACTAAACCGATACAATTTAGTTAAAATATAAATCATCCATATTAATCTATACATGTTCAGTTAAAGTTACAATTTATAATAGACAAACTCAAATGTTTGTGTTGTATGAGCTTCAAATACGACATGGCGTGCACTCGTTTATAATACTTTACCGGACCTCGTGTCTTCCCAAGTTGTGGTCATTCAAATGCGTATAACTATTGAATAGACGCTATCTGTAGTATTCGTAGAGATATAGAGGAGTTAGGGAGAGTCCCCCGGTTGTACACAGATTCAGCCGTCGAGGTGTCTTATGGGGGAAATCCCTCTTCGGTGGATGGTTGTGAAATTTCATAAACTACGTCGAAGTTTTTAAAATGCTTGTAGAATTTAATATATCAATCAAATTTACAGATCATGCTTTGACGTGCTTCTGCATTAACTATATTTTTCATAATATATAATATATATATATATATTTATACTATTATATATATATGATTATTATTTTTTTACTTCATGGCCCACAATGGTTCTAGTAGAGAGTAAGTCCAAGAATAACTTTCTTTCCACTCAAGAGATACATTTGTTTGTTCATTCTTGGAGTGTATGATCCAGTGGCCTGTTGTGCCAACATTGTAAACAGGCTTGACTACTAAGATTATTTTCGATAGAACCAATCGCTATAAAAGAGAATTGTGTGATTTTGAGATTGTAAACATTTGACACTGGACACGCAAAATTTATAAATTGAAGATAATATGTGCTCAAGACATGGAGACTAAAATGTTTCACCCAACACTGTTGGTAAAATAAAGGTTAAATTTAAATGCTTCAAAAGAGGATTCTAAAACTAAGGGAAACGTTTATTAAATAGATCTACCACAACTTAATAGTTATTTGACCTTAAATTGGCCATGTTGTTTTAGGAGGTTTAAGTTTATACGTTGTATGTAATTTATTTGTTACCTTTAATTGTAATTAAAAATACCTAGTATTTCTATTTAAAACTAGTATTTCTACTATAAAAATTTACTAGATCATATTTATCGACTTTAGAGACTAATGTATTGAAGTTATCGTAGGGAAAAACATTAAGAGTTCGATATAATTAATAGATGTGTCTAATATGTAAGAGGATCGAAATTTTCCAGATCCTCAGTCACGTCGCAACTCAATTGATTGGTTTCAATGCTGGGATTCAGCAAAGCTCCGTGCTCTAGAACTTTTGTAATTAGAGCTAAGGAGTGTTTCTTAATTTAATTTTAATTTGGTTATATGTAAGTCAGTGATTGTTTTATTGAATAATCCAAGTTACCGAGCTGGAAAATTAATTATTATTAAAACCATCTGATTATAAAATTATGATGTATTTTTTAAGGAATGTAGACTCAGAATAATTTTTACACTCAAACATTTTCTATGATAAATAATTATTTATTATACAAAATACGATTATCATCTCGAAAATATTTTAATTGTATTTGATGGGTGTTGAAACTTGTACGTTACGACCATTAGGTTTTGTAGCGGGTGTAAGAGAGATTATAAAATGTAACATTAACCGAAGGTGGGTAGGTTCATTTATTATTGTATTTTATCGATATAAAGGAGTAGGTATGGAAAATATAGCTGGTTTTGGTCATGAAGTGTAATATTTGTAGGATACATTGGTTTTGGTAATGAGTCGTAATATGTGTAAAAGTGTTGCGTGTTTCACCAATATTACTGGGTAAAGTGGTTTGTGTCATGAGCTGTATATGTGTAGGTGTTGGTTTTCCAGAAAATACTACAGGTATATCATTGATTAGGGTAATGAGCACTGCCTAATATGTGTAAGAGTGTTGAGTGTCCCACCAATATAAGCTGGGATGAAAAGTAGTTGTGTCATGATCTGTAAAATGTGTAAGGGTGTTGCGTTTTCCAGAAATACTACAGGGATACATTGATTGGGTAATGAGCTGTAATATGTATAAGAATAAGAATTCATTTATTTTCTTGAATTTTAAATTTAAATTTACATTCTTTTGTACAAGAATTAATTGTGCATACTATCTTTTAATATTAAAATAAAACATCACAAATTGTTTTAGACTATTACAAAATAAAAGTCTTTACCTGTCAGGTTCTGACCAACGAGAACATAAATGTGTAACTTTTAAGAATTAACATCAACAAACGAGATATATTTCAGTTATGTTACTTATATACATCGGACAAACAAACAAACAATTTAATACAATAGGCTAGATAAACCATAACATTTTAAAACTGACTTACAACTCCATAACTATTACATAAATCGAGAAATTTAGCGGCCTCAGAAGGTATACGGTTTAAAGGTTCCTATAATGTGGGAACTTCATTTGTCTTGTCAACCCACCACCACGGTACAGTGGCACTGACCTACCCGCTCGCCCATACACGTACAGTTTTACTGACCCGCCTAACCACACATACACGTACAGTTGGTATTGACCGCCCACACTCACATACAAGTAGAGTGGTATTGACCCAACGCCCACCCATTACAAGCAGGTTGGGTACAGACCCAACATACACGTAGGAGTCGGTATTGACCCACCCGCCCCACCCATACAAGCAGAGTGGTAACTAACTGAACTTAGTTGTATTCATAATTACCCAGCCAATTGAAAAAACTGTTCATATTGTTTTTGATAAAGTAATGAGGCTTTCCATTAATTCATTTTGCTGTTAAAATTCCATCATTAAAATAATTATATAGATCAAATACTGTCAATTATTAACAAATACCGTGTGTCTGACCACCCAGACAGTGCAGCTGGTTAATAACCCGACCCTCCACCCAGCCCATACGTGCAGTGGTTAATACCCGCCCGCCCACCCATACGTGCTAGTGGTAATGACCGCCCGATACACATCACGTACAGTGGTGAAGACCACCCACCCAACCCATACACGGTCAGTGGTGATGACCGACCACCCACCCATACACGTGCAGTGGTGATGACCCACCGCCACACACCCATACGTGCAGTGGTTAATGAAATATGGCAAGTTAAAAAAACACACAAGTGTTTGTGTTTTGCATCTTGAATATGCAGGCCTTTTTTTTTTAACCTAGCCGTGTTATTACCCAGTTGTCACTGCGTAATGCGTCCGGAAAATCTGAGATATGAAGTTTTGTACCTTCTGGTAACAGGAGTATAAGAATATGGGACTTTTTCAAGCGCTGAAAGAGTCAATTTCTTTAATGGGTGAGAGGAAGAGTCACATGTACACAGCCGTCGGAAATTGTCAGTCTTTTGTTTACATGTGGGATGGAGTGAAACATATTCTTGTTCATTTTAACCAATACCTGTAGAGTGTATGGTGTGGCGTGGGTTGGGTCAAATACCCCCTTACGTGTATGGGGGGTGGCTGATGGGTCAATAGAAACACCGTTCGTGTATTGGTGGAGCGGATTTAGGTCATATAACTACTGTACGTGTACAGGACTGATCGGTTGGAGTTTAGAATACCGGACGTTATTCTTCCTCAGACCATGAAGAAGCATTCCTCTGATTACTGTTGTTAAACACTTTGGTTTGAGAAGGTAAACATGGTTTTCCGAGAAATCGGTCATCATAATACTTTGTACTATTATTATTTCTCAAGGAGGCACAAGTGAAGATTAACAATAGAGTAGGCGTTTTCTGTTATATATTAGCATGTGCCAACGCATTATGGTTGTAGGAGAGTATCTTTTGAAAGATTTAAATATTTCAAAGTACGAACTCACTCTTATAATAGTTTGCAACCACGCATTGGATCGCATATTATAATTCGCGATATTATCGCAATATTCAAAGTCTGCAATGTTTTAGCAAAGTGCAGACCTTGAAGGTTGTTTTGTTATATTCAACAAAGGTTTTATGTTTGAAACTAACATTTCGTCCTCACAGCCTCACAAACTTTTAATGTTAAAATCATATGCACGTGTATGCGTGGGCGGGTGGGTCAATATCATTCGTACGTGTATGGGTGGGTGGGTGGGTCATTATCACTGCACGTGTATGGGTGGGCGGGTGGGGTCCAATATCAATGAGCACATCTGTAAGAGTTGTTGCATGTCCACCAATATAACTGGGATAAAGTCGTTAGTTTCATGAGCTGTAATATGTGTAAGTGTGTTGCATGATCCACCAATATTACGCGAGAAAGAGGTTTGTGTCATGAGTACTGTTTATGTGCAAGGGTGTGCGCGCTTGACCATATTACTGGGATATGGTATATATCATGAGCTGTAATATGTTTAACGGTGTTGCGTTTCCCCGCCAATATTACTAGGTCGTAATGTGGTTTGTGTTCATGAGCTGTTATATGTGTTAACGGTGTTGCGTTGTCCGACAATATTACTGGTGAAAAGTGGTTTGTGTCATGAGCTCGTAACATGATATATAACGGTGTTGCGTGTCCCGCCAATATTTTACTAGGTGAAACGTGGTTTGTGTCATTGAACTGTAATATGTGTACGGTGATTGCGTGGTTTTGTACCGTTCAATTTACTAGAGTGAAAGTGGTTTGTGCCATGGGCTGTAATATGTCTAAATAGGTGTGCGTGTCCCGCCACATTATTACTAGGTGAAAGTGGTTTGTGGCATGAGCTGTAGTATGTGTAACGTTGTTGCGTGTCCCGGCCATATATTAGCTAGGTGAAAATTGGTTTGTGTCATGAGCTGTAATATGTCTTAACGGTGTTGCGTGTCCCGCCTATATTACATAGGTGAAAGTGGTTTGTGTCATGAGCTGTAACCATGTGTTTACACGGTGATGCGTTGTCCCGCCAATATTACTTGGTGAAAGTGGTTTGTGTCATGAGCTGTAATATGTCTAACGGTTGTTGCGTGTCACACGCACCAATATTACTAGGTGAAAGTGGTTTGGTGTCCATGAGCTGTAATATGTCTAACGGCTTGTGTTGCGTGTTTGTCCCGCCTATATTCTAGGTGAAGTGGTTTGTGTCATTGAGCTGTAATATGTCTAACGGTTGTTGCGTGTCCGCCAATATTACTAGGTGAAAGTGGTTTGTGCTCATGAGCTGTATATGTGATATAACCGTTGTTGAGTTTCTCACCAATATTACTGGGAAAAGTTGCGTTAGTGTCTTGAGCTGTAACATGTATAAGGGTTTTTGGTGTTATACCAATATTACTTTGAGGAAAGTGGTTTTGTCTTGGAGCTGTAATATTCTATAAGTTGCTTTGTGGTCCACCTATACTACAGAGAATAAATTTGGTTTCGGACACTTGTGTGCACTATTTCTCACTAGTAAACATAATATGTTAGTAACTTAAGAACCTATTTATATACTTATCCCTGGGTTTCTCAATTTTTCTAGCATGAGTTAAATGTAAGGCATACTCAAATATCGTCCGGTTGGATTATTAGGACACTCGATTCGAGACTTTTAAGGTTTCTCGGTGTGTACGTTTTTATCGTGACTTTTTTTTGGCATAATGGTTGTTTGATGACATTTGGAGTGTTCATTAATTGTATATGTTGGTGGTTGTTTTTAGGTTTGGTAGGGCAAAGGCTGCGGCTAGTGGGGGTGTATGTAATCGTGGGTTGTAGGGGTCGGTTTGGTTTGCTAGTGGTTTGGATTGGTAGGTTAAGTAGTTGGGGGGGGGGGAGGTTTTGGGGGGGGGAGTTGTTGTTAAGAGTTTGGGGGGGCTGGGGAGGTTAGGGGGGATTGGGAGTAAGGCGTGGGAGGAGGGAGGTGTGGCGGGGAGTGTTATTGGGGAGCGTCCTGCGGGGGGGGGGGGGGGGTTTTGGCGTACGAGTAGTGGGAGGTTTGGAGGTATGTATGGGGGGTGGGGGTGGGGTGGGGTAGTGTTAGGGCGGTGGGGAGGGGGGGGTGGGGGGCTTGCGAAGCGGTGGGACGGGGTTGGTGGAGGGGGCAGGTGGGTGAGGATCGCACGGGGGGCGGGGGTTGCATAGGGGGGAGGGGGGGTGGGCTGGGGGGATTGCGTGTTGGGTTGAGGGGGGGGGGAATGTGGGGATCGGTGCGTTTGGGGGGTGGGGGGGTTGGGGTGGGCGGGGGGGGGGGGTGGAAAGAGGTTGGTGGGGGGGGGAGGGGGGGGAGTGGGTCTTGGGGGCGGGGGGGGGGAGTGGGGGAGGGGGGAGTGGAGGGTTCAGGGGAGTGTGGTGTTTTTTTTTTTTTTTGATTTTTGTTTCCCCCCCCGTTTTTCTTTGAGTCTTTTTACTTTGTTTTAATAAATTGTTTTTGCGGGTCGTTTTAGGCATGTTTTTTGCTATTATCTGTTTTTGTCGTATATTCATCTGTTTGTTTTATCTAATTATTTATTACAGTCTGAAATCATACTTTAAAATAATTTTCAAATGTTCCCAAAATTCGAGTTTTAAAAATGATGCAAGCTATAATTAATATAAATTCTTGCGTCAAATATTTTCGAATTAGTAAAATTTGCTGGTAAGTTGTTGGAACTCAACGCGCTTTCTTACCAATTTCATCTTCTCTCGAGAAAACCGTGCAAACCAATTTCAGTGGATCCCATATTATGGAGGTAAAACTCCAATAAAGCTGAAACTATCTCTCCACATATTGTACAGTTTACATCTTCTATTATAATATTGGCTACACTCTTCAGCTAGTCCATTAGGAAGTTCTGTCGAATATTGTACTCTATCAAGAGAATCTATGAGAAAATACGTACATAACATTTATAAATTTAACAATAAATGTAGTAAAAGTACTGTTTTTCAAATTGACATACACTTATTAAATTAATTACTTATTTTAGTAGTACAGTAATTATACTACCCGTTAATTTGGAATTAGGTCTTTGAAAATGGTGTTTATAAAGAAACAATTCTGGCTATTTTATAAGTGGAATATGTATTTGATTATAATTACGAATGTATATGATTCTTAGAAGGTTAGTATATATAATATTAGTTTATAAATACATTATAATACTAAAAACTGCTCATACTTTTATTTTTTGGCTAAAAAAAAATGGCAAGTAAAATGTAGTCTTTCTTTGAATTTTTGAATATTTGAGTTAGAATATTTTGCACTTGAAATGGAGGGGTGTGGTTTGATATGTTATGGAATAAGAAAACTAAAAATAAAAAAATTGGTTAGAGCTAACATAAACTATGTAAGGCTAGATGACTGTTTATTTTAATTATTATTACTAATTGTTTATATGTTTGGAGTTTTAATAAAACTATAAATAATTACTTACGGAAGAAAACTTGAATACTAAAAATTTTTGACTAACAGACAATTAGTTGTTTTTAATTTAGCATTATAAAAAACAATTTTAAAAAAAAAAAACTATGACATCCTATCAAGTACACAATTTAAATGATGCCATAAAAATTATCTTTTTATTTTTCCATAGTTGCATTGCTTAGTGATTATATTATTGAAAATAGTAGTACTTTATATGTTTTATGTAACAGATAGTTGTTTGTTCGTTTTGCTGTAGGCACCATAAGGGGAATGTAATCTATTAATATGGTAATAGAGTTTGGTATATTCCGATCTGTTATTTACTTGTTCAATATGATAGGTATATACCAACCCACTTGTATCGTAAGCCTTGCACATTTAAATAGAAGGGTGCAAGGGAAGGAGGTGTGCTTGGGTTTATTCATAAATAAATGCGCTAACTTGTTTTGTCTCTTTAAAACATAACAAAAACATATATTAATAACTTCTTTCACTTTCCCTCTGGTTGTCTGCTAGTAAATATTAGGAATGAATTGACTCTAATTCTTGGAAATAAAGTAACATACAACGGTGTTCACTAATACAACAAAGACATCTGGTCATATCAATTAACTTACAGGATATTGATTTGGATATAATTACGTATATTGGATGGCTACAGTATAATTTTAATAAGATTGACATTTATTTTCACTATGAAAAATGATTGTAGGTCGAGAAAAATCCCCCCAACCTCAAGTGCCCTGTTTATGTTATACAATTTCAGGAAATTAAAAATATATAAATTACTCCTTGTATGTCGATGTTGTATAAAGATTACAAGTTTTATTCTATTCTCTTATTTCGAGTTTTTTGTACACAAACATAGAGAAGTTTTAATTATGTACGTTTAATTAAAAAAACAATACTTAAGTAACAAAGTAAACATGTTGTATTCTTGGTATACATTTAACTCTTAAATCACAAAAGATTCTATGAAAACTTGTTTTTTCAGTAATTCTAGAACTTTCTTTGGAGATATAACGTCATAATAATAATCGGAAAGGAGTAGTGATAGTAGCGATAGTAATAAATTTTTTTGACATTTGTAGCTTATAGGATTGCATAATATATTTATATATATTAAAAAATAATAAACACTTAGCAATTTTTTTTTGGTGTATTGCTGAAGTGTTCTTATTTTATATAATTTATATATATCCACTCCCCCTCCTCTCCCCCTCGTACTCTCCTTCCCCCAGTCCATTTTAATTTATTAGATATAATTATATATTATAAACTTAAATTTTATTATAGGATAAATATTTATAAAATATTTAAAATACTAAATAAATTGTGCATTATTAGATTCTTTAGATAAATATATTTACTTAGGACAGTTCAATCCAATTACATGAAATTTATTGTTTAGTATAAATAATTGTAGGAAAAACTGTGTTTAGTAATAATGGAATTAAATGCATTTAATGTGGTGAGGCACTAAACCACCCCTATCTCCCATATGGTTCAAGAGCCAACCTTCTGAAGGCAATATCAGGGAACCTCTTATTGGTCCATAAATCCCACCATGAAGTAATCTCCATACAAGAGGCCGCACTGACTTACTTACTGACCGTCATATAGTCAACAACATCTGTGTATTTTTTCCTATGTTTTATATTCTCAAATTTAATGTATTTAAAGGCATTGAGGTAAGATATAAACAATCTATATAGGGTATTTATTCGTAAAAAAAGTGTTATAATTGGTATTATATTCTATACAACTATGAAAACAATTTAAAATCAAATACTTCAACATTTGTACTGGTATTTAAGTCAAATTTCATCGGAAAGTATTTTTAAAATCTCTTGTATTTAAGTTCTTGAATCACTAGAACATTTACGTATACCACTGAACGTGTAAAACTGGGTGAGTGGGTCAATATCCTTATACGTGTATGGGTGGGTGGATCAATACCTCCGTACGTCTAAAGGGTCAGTATCATTATACATGTACAGACCTGAAATGTTAAAGAATCTTAATTTTTTACAGGACTATATGTTAGTTTTAATATGAATGCTACGGGACCAATATTATGTTTTCATTAAAATTTGCTAGATAAAATATAATACATAATTATTTTAATGGATTTCTTAACAAATACCTAAACTTTTACCGAACTAAATTTTACATGATTAAAATAACACCAATGTATGTTGTGATAAATACTTATAATTATATTTAAATTTACTACAGGTAAATTTAGTAATATTTAAACACTAATCAAAGCCTTAACTATAATATTTAAAATTAGTATTTCAATCTTGAACAGAAAAAAATATTAAATTACCAAAGCATTGCAGATTAAAAACAATAACTAGATTATTGAAACGAACTTATATAATAAAGCTACTTAAGAATATATTTACTCATAGAATGAGATTTTCTAAAATGAAAATAGCGTAGTTATTATATCTTAAGTGGACCTTGAATACGTTGAAACCCAACCAAACATGCTTGAGAAAGAGATTTGAGAAAAACAATATATTTTATCTTTAATATAACTTAAAATTAAACATAATTATTGCAATTGTTTCTAACTTAAAATGTATTTACATATATTTGTAAAACGTATGTACAACCAGGTGATCGTTGTGTAAGACATCAGCTGTATTGCTATCTACAAAGCCAGATTGAGCTCTTAGTTGCCAATTAACTTTCGTTGCCTCTGCGGTGGTAGGTGGTACTGCCACTGACGTTACATACACTGCAGGTACATGCCAAACAGCTTTTACAACCCTACCTTGATTTATCAATCACAAGGGAGTAGCAGCTAGTCTAACGCTGTCATTAAACAATATGGTCCGCTGGGTGAAATTAATTTATTTTTATTTCTACCTTTCTCCATGGTTGAGTTATTATCTTTTGCATAAATTACATGAGGGATTTTCATCCGGTATAGTGGTTCATTTTTATAAAAAAAACATTAAATTTTATTTACAAAGTTCAGTTATTATTATTATATTTTTATCTGTAGGAGCACAAGAGTATACAAAAACATATTCTGGTAATTTCAGAAATGAGTTTATATTATTCGGCGTTTCATTTTCAGAGCTAATTTGCCAAAAGGTTCATTGTTTAATTTTTAGGCACTACCATAAGCGTTCTTACTAGGCTTACTTAAATGCGCTTGTGAAATTTTGCACTACAATGATGCAATAATTAAAATTACATGTATGAATACAGTACCTTTATAACTGTTGTATAACTTCGTAGTAATTTTACAATTATAACGAAATTACGAAATATCGACCCTTAAGATGTTGTTAAAAATATATAAATATTATATTTTTATTACTATGCTATTTATCTTAAAATCTTGTTCTTTTTAAAACGATTGGAAAGCTTTTAACAAAGCAGTGGTGGGGGTGAACAACTGCAATAATAAAGAAAAGAACAATAAACAAAATCCCAATATATATATATTATTAAATGCAATCTTCTTCATAATTATTAAGATAATATTAAATGTGTGCTGGAATGTAAAGTTACTTTCTATCTATATACACCATAAGTTTAAGGATCATAAGACATCAACTAATAGACCAAACCGATCTATCAAACTTCCGTCTTTGAGATGCTTATAACTTCAATTATTTTCAAGTTCTGAATATGTATAAGTTTATTTTGTTCTAAATAATTTTTTTATAGATTGTTAGATATTTTTATATTGTTGTTATATTTACTGAAAATATTCTTAAGTTATGATTTTTATTGAAGTTGTTATTTAATTTTCTTATGTCACATTAATATGCTAATAGATTTGGTAGCTAATTAAATATTTATTTGCTTTTTTTAACATGCAGAATATTTACACATTAATTGTTACGGAAATAGTTCAGTGGCTACAATAACTATTATCGTGGCCAGCTACAAAAAATAGAAAAATAAATTGCAATAAACCTATAGTAAAAAAATAAATAAATAATATATAATTCTATTAATTTCATTTTCATTCCAGTCATTTTAGATACATTCAAAACTAAAGCAACCATCTTAACAATATAATAAAAAAAAACAAAGCACCGGATAAAAACTAAAATATATACTGTACACTTACACTAAAAATTCAATACATTGAACTTCACCATAAAATCAAAATCAATATTAGCCTACTTTATGAAAAGAACAACTTTTCCATTGATTACAAAAACCTGTAAGATCCAAACTGCATTTAACAATCTAGGGAAGTTGATTAACAATGTGTGTGCTGATTATTGAAATTATTGCATAAATGTGGCGTTTATTTATTTACGGAAAACTCCAGTTTATAGAAATATACAGTACGATAATGGCAGATAAAGTGAATATATTATTGGTAATCATTATGTCTAAGACTAGCACTATAATCAGAAACAGTAATAGAAATAGTAATTGAAAATATATTAAATACAATTAAGATTCATGATTGCTATCAATAATAAGGGCAACAAGAAACGTGACAATTAAACTAATAGTAAAAATAAATAACAATAACAACTTTTGACTAACCAAAATAACAAACAACAATCATAGTTCATTTTGAATAATTACTATCATAATTACAAAATATACATTGCTCTATTTAATTAGCCTCACAATAGAAGCTTCAATCGCAAGTACACAGTACCAACCCCTTCACCGGTGGACTCATCCCTGAAAGATTCTTCTGAGATCAGACTGACAGTCATCAAATAAATCAAACTGGCGACACAGCTTGTTGCCCAGACGATGTAACCTCGGAAGAGGACCGTGCATGATATAGTTGGTAGAGTGTAACCAACAAAAAACAGGTTAGACGAGTGGTTCGATCTTGAAGCACGTAGCTCAATGTGACAGAGAAGATCAGGACAGTCCACCGTGACATGAAAAACTCCCCAGAGGAAAAGATCATCAGCTTGTTACCTTCTGGAGAGAGAAAGAAGTCTAGATGAAGCTTCAACCGTATCAATGGGTACATTGGCATAATCGTAACCCAGCCTGGAACCAACAGCTCGGATGAAGCGCAGCTGGATTATATCCAAACGTTCTATGTGACTGAGCTGATAAAGTCACCAGACGGCAGAGTAGTATTCAAGTATGCTCCTCGCCAAAGACTTGAAGATGATATATAGTCCCTTAATACCGAGACCAAACCTCTATGCTCTTAATTTGAAGCTGAGCATTCCCAAGGCTTTACCACAGAGGTTAGGTTGTCAGAGGTTAGGTCAGCAGAGAAGACAACACCAAGATCACGAACAATTGTACTGCGAAATATAACAGTTCCATTTAGTACATATTCAAATACAACAGGAGGTTGGGCAGAGCATGTGAATGAAACCAGTGTGAACATTTGGTGGCATTTATGTTCATAACGTTGGCAATGAACCAGTTCTCAATTAAGGATAGGATCATCTGCTATGTCTCAGAGTCAGAAGGGTCTCTAATAGCACGGTAAACTTTGACATCAACCGCAAACATTAGGTAGTCAACATTAAAAGACTTCACCAAGTAATAATATAAATGTTGAAGAGAAAAGGGCACCCGAAGTGGCGGTGAAAGACTTTGAAAAGGCACCGGAAAACCTAACTAGGAAATTTCTATTATTTAGGTAAGAGTGAAACCAAGAAGGTAGTCTGCCACTTATTCCATATCCATGAGATTTATCCAAAAGATGATTATGACTGATAGCATCGAAAGCCTTGTTGAAATCAATATTAACACTGTCGACTTGGATATCGCTCAAGAAGCCTGACAAAACGTAATCCTCTAAACAACCAGATTGCTAACTGTTGACCTGCCTAGAACAAAGCCTGTGAGCTGAGGCGCAATAATGGGGGTACAGAAGTGTAAGACGGATGAAGGGATCAAGCTAGGCCCAGTATTCCTTTTGGAGTATCCAGTGAATGAAGTTTTCTCTCCACCTCCTCAACCATGAATGTACAGGATGACATGTTGATTTGAGTGTTGCATTTAATCTGAGGGGTAAGGTTATACGGAGGGTATAAGAGATTACATTACCTCAGGATAGATTCAATGGTTGATCACCCCAGGAAATATTCGTTCACTCTGGTATATTTCAAGTTCTTGACAATACTCCAGAAAGCTTTAAAGTTCAATAGAATGGAGTTGTTAGCTTGCTCCATGTATTTTGCATAGCAGAGGCCACTCAACGTCTTAAAATGGCGTCGGGCCCTC
Source organism: Stictocephala bisonia (assembly GCA_035578905.1). Taxonomy (NCBI): domain Eukaryota; kingdom Metazoa; phylum Arthropoda; class Insecta; order Hemiptera; family Membracidae; genus Stictocephala; species Stictocephala bisonia. The sequence continues at coordinate 134,110 of JAQJVL010001777.1, forward strand.
TGGAATTTCATGTAGTGTCCAATATTACCAGTAACCTTGTATTTTATTTGCAAGATCTTTTTCCGCACGACAGCACTCCTCAACTCAGGGGAAAACCACGAAGGGAATAGAGATACAACACTTCTCTTCAACGGAGTATGATCCAGGACAATATCGTAGATGGTCTTGATAGAATATATCCCCGCAATAGTGACTGAGCTCATTGTTAACTTATTGGGTGTTATAGCACATAAAGTTATAACTTATTGTAACATAGGGTGTTGAACCACAAGTATCCATGGGTACCTCAATCTGGAGGGGAAGATGAACAGCTTCAGAAGGTAAGACAGGATCACTGACAGCAGACACGACATACTTCTCATTACTGCTGAACAAAAGGTCGAGCAGAACTCCCAGAGCATTGAGCAGTCTATTTATTTGATATAGTCTGTGCAAGTACATCAGATCAAGTAATAGTTGATATGACATAAGTGGCAGATGGAGATACGCCAGACAAATTTACATCAAGTAGATTGAAATCTCCAATCAACAGCACCACAACATAATTAGGACCAGTGCTCAGAAACTCCTCAATAAAGTCACGATGTCTTGTTTACTTGGAATAATACAGATTTAGTCACGCTAAAACTAGAGCGAATTTCAGTAACCATTATTGAATTTTTCACAGCTACCAGTACACCACCACCAGTACACTTGGAACTTGGTGCAAAAGACATATAAAAACGAAATACGTTGAAATTAGAAAGATCAAGCTCAGGTGAAGACATTTCACCACTAAGATTGGTCTTCGTCAAGACTACAACATCATATACAGAAGCGGGAATGGATTGCTTGATATCTTGAATTTTAGTTCCTAAACCGTTAACATTCTGATAGTAAACACTGATGAATACACCTCTTAGTTTTTTTTAAACCCGTTTAAATATCTTCGGTATTCCCTTCATATTATTTCTGGTGCGATCTTTCTCATCGTTCATTGAGCTGGTCCCTTACATTATTGAGATGGTCACGTTCACGAAATGTGCGCTCTTGACACACTCACATCAGCAAAGACGGAATCAATTTTATGAAGGACATTTTCATCAAAGTTTTTCATGAACTCGATGGCATCCTGTGGAGATGGTAGAGTTAGTTTTAGAGGGCGACATTTTCTATTAGTCGCAACACCAATACTCGTGTGACTTTTACTTTCTGCAATCTAAAAACATTTAAATTTGAACGCCTTGTCAAAATACGAGTATATGCTTACTTTTCCTTCACTGCCACTTCTCAACCAAAGTAATCTTGAAACTTAGATAACATATAGATGTTGAATTGGACAGATATTCATTTATGCGTAAAGAGGAAATAAACTATATGTTTATATAATAATTTGTACAAATCTTTTAACTGAGAGAATCTTAAACAAATTGTGGTGGTTTTAATGGCTCCTTTCCAATATGCAATTCCGTATTGCAGTCTGGAATTAAACTACGAAACACAAACAAAAAAGTAATTTAATATCAAAAAAATGACTAAGTAATAATATTTCACTATCGAAAATTTAATTTGTGAACTAAGCTTTGTATTATGTTTTTTCCAGATAATGTTGCGTCTTAAATTACACCTAAATATCAAAAAATTTCAACTTGTACAACATTGTTACATTTACACAAATGTTATAAATTTCTCAAAGAGGTTTCATTGTGATATTTAATATCATATAAAAATTAAGAACCTCTAAAAATCTAAATTACAATATTTACTTTTGTTGCTATTCAAAATAATCTTATTTTTAGTACACAATTTCCTTGTTAGAACCATTAATTGTTGAATAATTTGATAATTTTTATTTCATACAGTACAAGTAAAATTCTAACAACAAATTTACTACAGTATTAGTACAAATTGCACAAATATATTACAATAGAAATACAAAATGCATACAATATACGCTCACCGAAATATATTACCATAATATTTGTGCATTTTGTGCTTATATTGTAGTAAATTTGTATTGTGTGACGTTTACTTGTACTGTATACGTACCAATATGTATTATGCTAACTAAAAAACTTTTTATTTTAGTATAGCGAAGGAAACCATCAGCACTCAGATGACCAACCACCCTCACCGGCTGGCTCTTTTTCAAAGGTACTTATAAACCAACATAACGCAATGAATGACTATCACAAAAACTCTTTCCATTTGCTCTAATAAAATATAATGATTGACAAAATCAATTTCCTTTTAAAATCTATCAAAAGACCTGTTGTTTTATTTTTGGTATTTATACTATAGTAAGTTTTACTTATAAACTAACCAGTGTATCTTAAATAATTGAGCTCTTACAAAATCCAAACTATATATTTTTACAAAACGAATACTGTTGAGAAATTTAATAATTTAATACTAGCAGTCTTTTCAAAAGCATAGAAACCAATACAAAAGATTAATTGAGATGATGCTATTACCATTAAAAAAATAGGCTTTTTAAAATAGGCACACCAATAACAAATTTCAAATGATCAGGGAAAACACCTCTAATATAAATTTATCAAGTACACCAAAACAGGGGAAACTATGTTACACATGTGTTGCATTAGACAACAATAAATTGATCATAATAAAAAAGATTGTTGAATCCTTCCAAAAATGTTTTTATATTTCAATCATTGTAGTTTCAAAAGGTATAAACTAGCTATGATCTAACCCTGATCACAGGTCGAGGCCTAGATTGTCAAATGTCCGTCGAGGACTGTGTCGCTGTCATCGCTTTGTTTATCTCGTCTGCCTCGTACGTCAGGTCATTTACAATACTCCCGTCCTTGAGAACAAACTTTTAATAGACTTACAAATATCTCCCCTGTCAAGCCGTTGATATGCCTCCTTTGCTGTGCCCGGTCACCACTATATTCCTTAAACCTATTTGAATAATAATCTGTCTTAATTAAAGTAATTAATAATTAACTTACAAACTGCCTGTAATTAATTCTAAATCTCATGTCATAGGGTCTGTTTTTTATTATTTTTTAACAGTTTATTTCTGTATGGAAATTGTTACACTGAAGCACTATTCATCCATGGAAATTGTTACACTGAAGCACTATTCATCCATGGAAATTGTTACACTGAAGCACTATTCATCCATGGAAATTGTTACACTGAAGCATTATTCATCCATGGAAATTGTTACACTGAAGCACTATTCATCCATGGAAATTGTTACACTGAAGCACTATTCATCCATGGATAATTAATTATTATTTATTTTGTAAGTTTATACAGAAGACGTTGGAAAAATAAGGTTGTTAGTAAATTTGTGTTAACTTAATCCAACTCCAAACCAATATGTTAAAGAGTATTTACAAATCGTAAGTAAAGGTATAACAAATGTTTGAGCGTGCTAATTGTTAGTATTGTAAAAAGTCCCAGCAAATCCCAACTAACTACTACGATTACATGTTTGTTATTTTCACATTTTAAGGCTCTATTTAAAAACGAAATAAAATTATAAAGAAGTTGTGAAAAAAATTAAGTAATATCATAGACAAATTTATATTATTTATAAATAGGCATTATTGGCTTGTCTAAATAAAAAAAATAATTACATAATTAAGGGGTGATGAATAACACTGTTATCATAACTCCTAAAAATAAAGATAAATATTAGTAATATTTGGTTTTTTTTAAATATACCCATACATACAGTGGCCAAATATTTATATAAAGACACATTTCCCCTCCCACAAAACCTTATCAGAAACTCCTTTGAAAGAAAAGAGACCAAGACTCTTAGTAATAATAATAGACTTTTACATTTAAAAATACAATTAAAAATGACTTTGAAAACGCTCAAAGTGGTTAGTGATATTTGTATTTAAAATAAATCTAATTTGCAATATACAAAACTATCATTAACAATAAACAATTAATTTAAATCATTTTAAATTGGAAACAACTCTGACGAAACTGTAGGATAATCAGATCGTAATAAATTATATAACATTAATTATATCCCAATAAATAACATTCCACTGTATTTCTCAATGTAGTTAACTACATCAACTTTGTTCTGAACACAGTTTGTGCCAATTTCTGTTCGAGTTTGTCTTGACTAATAAATGTAAGTTGCTGAAACACACCACAGAGGTAGCATTGAACATGTTTTACATGTTGCGAAAGCTATTGTTATAAGAAAGACAATTACTTTGTACCACTGTAATTATCTTAATGGCAACAAAATAAATAAATAAGTAATCGTGTAATGGATAGACGAGTTGACGAAAAAATTCAAAACTTTATATGGATTATAAATAAGATTTATTAAATTTTAAAATAAATTTTATATATGTGCGTAGTAAAATAGCATACATTAATTTTAGATAAGATATAATGCATGCAGATTGTTCAAATGTATATACACTGCATAAACTTTAGTTCTCATTAAAATTATACAGGTTTCAGGAATTTTGGAAAGTCAAAAACGTAATTGTTAAAGTTATCATTAAATTTCAATTTTAAACTATCGTTAAATTTTTTTTATTGAATTTTGAACTTAGTTTTTACTATAGAGAATGCCTTTAATTCTTTCAAACATCCAAATTTAATGTCGATTTCAAAATTAAAATATGTCAGACGATCTGTTACATTGCCTTGAACATTGAAACATTTGATAAAATAATAAACTGACCACAATAAAGTTTAACAATTATTTAAAATGTCAAAATATTACTTCCTACTGATTTAAATAATAATCAGATGGATGCAAATAAATAATAACTAACACAATTAATTTCACCAAACAAACAATTAGTCAATAAACTAAACAGTAATCTAAATGCAGTAGCTATTAATCCGGTTATATACAATTTTATAATCACCATATATACAAAACCTGTTGTATAGTTCCTGGACTATAAACTAATAACTATGATTTATTATGAATTTCTGGTACTAAGTGTATTTATAACCATGAGGGTTATAGCTACAGAAGCATTAAAAATGTTTCCATATTTATATAAAATATTTTCTTAAAAAAGAAAGAAATAGCTGTGCCAAATATTTGTATATTTACATCTTTTTACTCGGGCCAGACATATACTAAAATTTCATTTAAATATACACTCACGATATATTTGAATTTTAAGAATTATTTGTTTTACCATAGCTCCTCTTAAAAGTTCATACGAGTGTTCTAAAATATAATGGTACAGGAGACTGATTAGAGAAGATTGTAAAAGGTTTTCATGACCTTTTTATTCATGATGAGGATCTTTACTATTAATTAATGCAATCGTTGCCTTAACTTAATAGTTTTATGTTTCATTTATATAATAACAATTTCATCCATCACAAATAGTTTTCGTTTTATTTCGCTATAACTGTTTTTTGAGTAGAAATATCTTTAAGGACATCTTGATATGAATTTTCAATTTGTAATTTATAAAATAAATTTATATGTTTCTCTCATATATACATAAACATACATATATATATATACTATTTTACGTCCATCCATAGTCGTAAAGACTAGTTTGTGTAGTCAAAAGTGTCTTTTTATAGACGCATAGAAATTTTCCCTACATCAGTAACTGTAGGCAGTATAAATATTGGCACTTTTTCTCAGGAAACACTAAAAATAAGTATTGAAAATGACCTAGGACATTATTATGACTTATTAGCTGGAATTATAACCCATGGGAAATAGAACAGTATTTTTTTTTTTTGTTTATTTTTGCAATTTCGCCATGTGACGTCATTGGAGATGTGTGTGATACCTACCGTCTTCTTTTCTATGTACCGTGGTTTATAATAACAAATAATAATATTTATTTACTGCTAAAGATGTTTAGGCAAATCATAAATATTGTAAACGAATTTAATATTTGACAACATTGCTGGGCGAGAAGTGAGGAGGGGTGGCTTCACATGCCACAGCTGTCATGGACTATTTTGGTGTGGTTTAAAATTAGTAGATGTTAGAGATTTAGTGGTTAGCTGATAAGTGGTAGATAACTTTATTAACTATCCAGCTAAATGCCTTTATGTAATTGGTGGATTTAGTTACCGGTATTTAATAGAATGAAACAAACCAAGCTGTTTTCGCCCAATATGGACGTTACATTCTACTGCGCAGTCTAGTTGTGATACCTAAATAGTTACCGTATATGTGTTATAATGCACATGTTTTGGTTATATATACATTTAGTGATATAATTACGGATAAAAACAGCTATTTCACTTGATAAACATTATTTAATAGTACTTTCTACAGAATATAAACTATTTTAAATATTATCATACATTTGTTTTGTAAACAAAATGTCAATTAAAGTGACAATATTGAACATATTCATACTTGTCATAGATGATACATGTGGTTTGATGATTTTCAGAAATGATATGGCAACAACACCTAAAATGTTATCGGACTATATTGTTGTAGTTTACACTGAAAGATCCACAGTACTTGAAGCCAGTCTATAACGATTGTATTAAATACTTTAAACTATGATACATATTTATAAAATTAACATGTATTGTTATATTATACTACTAAATTATAATTAATTACACATGCAATTACCTTGCGTACAGTTCAAACACATGTACAGACAACCCCTGAAATCTACAGTACTGCAAATCACCGCACAGCAATCTTTGACCTCCGCCCTTAACGTCACTGTAATTGATTATTTTAACATTATCATAAAGAGAAATTCATATATTTTCTATGAGTTATGTATTGCAGATTGTTATTCTATGTATGGTGTGGAACTGAATGAAGTGGGCTCCTCTTCTTATAGTTACAAGAACTACGTTGGAACATGAAAGCTTAATTCTGGGACAGGTAAAACGGTAAGCATGAGTAGATGTCATATTACAGGATTTGCCGTTAACGATTGTTCTCAGAATATCCTGAAGGGATGATCAAGCTCAGTACGATAACCAGGAAGGCAGTAATTTGTTAATATATCTGGCCCTCTGCCGGGAAATACATTAAAGTTATTTATTTTGACACGAAATACTTATACTTACATTTGTACTAAAACAAAACTCTTTGAGTGCCTATTGCTAAATATGTGTCATCATACCCAATATCCTTTGATATTTTAATTACACCTTTTCTTATTCTACTACAATAATGTACGAGATATCAGTGAAGGCTTTTTTTCTGACATAGCTGGGAGATGACCAAATTTGTGACAGTCCAGCTACTAGGTTTGTTGGGTTGTTTAGAACTACCCAGGGATAAGTACAGCTTTATAGATTTGCTGTGGACGCGAACAACATCATCCCCTACACGTCAAAAAAACCATACGATATATATAGTTGTAAGCATTACCAAACGGTCTTACATATTATTTGTAATACAATTGTGTTTGAATGCATTAAAAAAATACATTATATTCTCCATCTAGTTAGAAAAATGTATTGGAAAATGATTAAAAACAATGTTGCTGTATAGCTAATGCCAGTGCATAGATTTTTACCATTTAATTATTTTTTTAAATTTTTATTTATTTCATTTTCAGACAACGATCGTCAAGCTATGGGGGAGTAAGACTTGAGTGTGACGAGAGAATGTAGTTATTGATACAAACTAAGCCCGACCATTCCTTAAAGTCAATAATTAATATCCCAACGAATAAGCTCAATGACAGATGAAAGGCTATTGGTTAATCAGCTGATCCCTTTCCAAATTTATTATGACAGTGATCCGGATTGAACTGAGAACCTTCAGGGTTTAAAGTTGGGCTTTCAATAACCTATCTACCAACTAAATTTAAATTACATTATATATGTAGATCGAGTTAATTTATGAAAATAAAATCCTCCTTTTATTCTCTTTATACAACTTGGGTTTACCGTTTACTGTAAATTATTTTTCATAAAACTGTAAGTTTCTGTAAACTAAATAGTACTTTATTGTATTAATATTTTTCATTTTATGAGCAAAGTTATCTATTGAATATAATCTTATTCCCAATAATACCTAAAAATGTGTTAAACATTTTAAAATTATATTTTAAATAGAACAGTGTTAAGAAGGTAGATTCCAATTTGGTCAAAATTTCATTTAAATACGTACAAGATTTTAATTTAAATACAATTAAAACATCTTATTCTTTTGAGATTTAGTGGAATTTTTGTACAATGTTAGATTAAATGAGTAAATTAATACATATAGCAAATAAATTAATATACAGTAGAAGGAAACGTCACACAACACAATATATTACAATATAAGTACAAAATGTACAAATATATTACAATACAAGTACAAAATGCACAAATATTATTGTAATCGATTTCGGTGAACTACGTTCACCATCCTCAGACCAGAGGGGATACACTGAAGAATGGAAATTGGTGTTCAACAACTTTATTTATAGGCCAATGATTACGTGATCCCATTGGCTGGAATCGTCAAAATGCGGCTGATATGATACTATTCCCTAATTACTATTGGATGTTACTTCTGTTATTTTAATCGATGAAAACACATTATTTAAAACATTATTCCGAAATAGTTTTAAATAATGTATTTTCAGCGATTAAAATAACAGAAGTAACATCCAATAGTAATTAGGGAATAGTATCATATCAGCCGCATTTTGACGATTCCAGCCAATGGGATCACGTAATCATTGGCCTATAAATAAAGTTGTTGAACACCAATTTCCATTCTTCAGTGTATCCCCTCTGGTCTGAGGAAGGTGAACGTAGTTTCACCGAAATCGATTACAATAACATTTGTGAATTAATTGTGTACTTGTATTGTAATATATTTGTGCATTTTCTGCTTATATTGTAATATATTTGTGTTGTGTGACGTTTACTTATACTGTATATGTACCAACACGTATTATGCAAACTAAAAAAACTAATTTTAAATGAATAGTGATTGTAATTCATATTTTTTTTCTTGGATACTATTTAGTTATTTATATTTTCCATCCTTCTGAAACGAAATCGTTTATTCGTCCATAAAAAAGGAAAATTCTATACTATCAAAACATATCCATGTGATTTTGTTGTATTTTGATTCAGTTTAGACTTTATCGTTTCTAAGAAAATGGTTTATTCTATTTAAATCTACCTAAATACATAATTGCAAATTCATTGCGCTAAACATAATTAGGATGAATGCAATTTAAAACATGATTCCATAATTAAAATAAATGTAGACCCACTTAAGGGATAATAAACATACATTCGACGTAACAATCAATAAAGTAAGCTGAACAATAAAAATCTACGCTATAATTAAGATTAGTTCAATCGATATTTCAAAACAGTATAATGCAACTAATTAATTATTAATTTGAAGCAAGATAAATAAATGTTGGTAATCTTTGTAAACTAACAATAAAATTCCAACAGTCCAATGATTAGCTATTGATAAAATTGATTTTAATTTAAACCTGTTTATTTATAAAATAATGCTCATTCAAGTTATCTCTCATTCGTTAAATACTTGATAGGAAAGAAGAGATGTCTACCTTCTTTGTAAAGTAGAAACTTTATTTCAAGAATCTACTTTTACTTTTCCAATAAGAAAGAGGAGAACTTTCAGTTACAACTTTTTAAGTTATATTTTGTTTCCTTCACTGTAATAAAATGAAAATGGTAAGAAAACTCTAAACATTATTTGGAGACACGTTTTATGATTCGATCTATATTGTTAGTATTGTATTGTATTGTATTGTAATTTGGTGGTGAAATTTAAGCAACTGGACCTATCAAGATCTATTTTTGCCCCCCATGCTCTGCCCGAGACTGCTCGGTCACAATTCATCAATTACCCAGATCCTCTAGGAATCGGAGGATCTGGATGTATCTCTAGATGTGGTATTTCTTCCAGTCTAATCTGGTACCGACCCAGATGCCTGCTCTCTTTGTCGCTATAGCATCACACTCTTCCAGTAAATAAGAGGGTCTTCCTCTCCCATTCACAGAATCTACATGATGCATCTTCTACCAGACCCAGATTCCTAGCATGCCTCCTCAGTAGGCAATGCCCAGTAAGGAAGCCTGTTACCCTCTTCAGTCTGGTTTTGCTTAGGCCTATGCATACTTTGAATCTGTTGAAGTTCCTGCCTCCCAACAGCTTTCTTAGCTTGTCTCAGCCCTGCTGTGGCCCTCCAGAGTCTGTCTCTTTTGGCCACCATTGTCCTTTTAATTTCTTCCTTGAAGAAGGCATCTCCAAGGCCACAAAAAGGCTCTGGTCCCCACAAGCGGGGTCGATGCCCCCTTCCTTGCAAGCTCATCTGCCTTCTCATTCCCTTCAACACCAATTGTGTCCCGGCACCCATTGAAGTGTCACCTTGTTGCTTCTCCCTAGCAAGTTAAGTCTCTGCCGGCACTCCCAAACCATCCCCGACCTGATAATAGGAGAACTCAGTGCTTGGATGGCTGCCTGACTGTCCGACATTATAGCAATCATCTTGCCCCTATATTCCCTTTCCAGATTGATTCTAATGCATGTATCAATGGCGTGAATTTCCGCCTGAAATACACTAGGGAACTCCCCCATCGCCTCCGAGAGTTTGGTACCTGGCCCAAACACACCGGAACCGGTCCCCTCCTCAGTCTTAGAACCATCTGTAAACCACATAATGTGGCTGCTGGACATTGTGCGGATGCTTTCTCCACTCCAGTCCCATATTGTTAATAAGTATGTGTTATTAGTAAAATGTTGAGTTCATGAAAAAATAATAAACATGAAACGAGAAACGTACTTAACTGTATTGCTTAGTGAAATGGAATTAATACATATCAATTTTCTATTTTTCCATCTATACCATCATATCATATGCAGAACACATAAACGAAAAGGTTTAGTAATGAATTTATGCAATAACCCTTTTATTTTCCCTCAAAAAAAAATAATTTGTTTTAATAAGACAGATATTCATAGATAGTTGAAGTGTTCGGGAAGGCCCACTTCACACCTCTTATCCCGACCACAAGTTAACATCAACACGAATAACGACGGGTTTCTTGAAGAACTAACCAACTATATTTGTAATTAGCGTTTTCAATGACACCCATAGGTTTTTAAGGATGAACTATTTTTTTTTTTTAATTTAACTTGCCAGCTCATATTGGCCTAAGGCTTTTTGCATGAATATTGTTCAACGAATAATGTTTTGAGCATCTACTTAGTACAGGTATTTTTGATCGTCATTATATTACTAATTTCAACACATTTAAAGTCGTCAGCAAAATTCTGGTCGTCATCACATTTCTGGTCGTTATCATATTACTGGTCGTCTGTTACTTTCTGGGCGTTTACACATTTCTGTTGTTCAGAAAATGACTGGTCATCAGCACATTTATAGTTGTCAACACATTTATAGATGTCAGCACATTACTAGATGACAGCACATTACTGGTCGTCAGCTTAGTACGGGTGGCCAGCAGAGATTACTAGTGGTAATTCTAGTACTGATTATTAGCACAATATTGGTCGTCAGCACATTACTGGTCGTCAGCTTAGTACTGATAGTGGAGGAGAGTACTTGTCGTTAGCATAGTACTGGTCCGAAAGCACATTACTAATTGTTAGCACCGTATTGGTCGAGAGCACTTTACTGCTGGCCAGATTGTTATTGATAGTCAGAAAAGTACTGGTCGTTATCATAGTACTGGTCATTAGCACAATATTGGTCATCAGCACTTTACTGCTCGCCAGATTGTTATTGATAGTCAGAAGAGTACTGGTCGTTAACATGGTACTGTCGAAAGCACATTACTGATTGTTAGCACCGTATTGGTCGTCAGCACTTTACTGCTCGCCAGATTGTTATTGATAGTTCAGAAGAGTACTGGTCGTTAACATAGTACTAGGTCATTAGCAAAATATTGGTCATCAGCACTTTACTGCTCGCCAGATTGTTATTGATAGTCATAAGAGTACTTGTTTGGAGACCGTGAGAAAATGAGATTTTATCACATTAATTATAGAGTACACAACAAATACATAGGGGGCGAAGGACCACTTAATATTGACCGAATAAGACGGTGAGGGGTTTATGTCATAAGTAGATTATATATAGTAGATAGAAAGCAGACAGTACCTTGAGCTGATGTAGGCGAAAATATAACACACACTTGCTGGTCGTCGTTTGGGTAGTCTACCGCTGCGTGAAGACTCCCCCGGG
>JAQJVL010001778.1:0-35786 GCA_035578905.1 Stictocephala bisonia
ATTCCTTTGAGAACCTATTATACTATTGTCCCCCCTTGAGAGTCAGACCTCTTGAAGTAAGAGCCCAAATGGCAGCAACTACTCGGGATAAAATATTACGCCAGTAAAATTTAATTGCAAGAGGCATTGCTCTCAATAGGTTATATTCAAGACTTTTGGCACAACTTAATGACGAAACCATTTAATGGTTTCGTCATTGGTTTCGTCATTAAGTTGTGCCAAAAGTCTTGAATATAACCTATTGAGAGCAATGCCTCTTGCTTTTAAATCAATGATTGACCATACACACGCCCAGCCGCCAACCAACCAGTGATCTCAGATTGAGGACCGTGGGACCGGGACGTCTGACACTGGTATACAAGTATTATCAAACTAGGAGTGCGGCTGGACTCCAGATAGCTAAATGGCGTTTGGCCGTACTCCCAGTTTGATAGTACAAATACTATAGTATGGTTAATTATACCACACGCCAACACTGCATTAGGTTTAATAAATGAAATATATATTTATGATAACCCCAGTAGCGAGTGATTGCTATGGTGTTTTGCAGCTTATCATAGTATTGATGTTTACATTTTCGGGGTATTCTATTGACATTTTACATTTATAAATATATTTTTATATCAATGTTACATGGACATTTGCCAACCCTGGATATTTGCCGCCCTAGGCCACGGCCTATTCGGCATTATGGGAAATACGGCCCTGGTTAAAACCAGTACTTTCGTTTATAAAAACATTAAGCTTTGTCAGTCAACGAAAGACATCCATTAAATCCAATATGGCAATTAAAAATCATTTACTAAGGACTTTTTTTTAAGGAGTTTGCCACCTTCCACGTTCGCTTTATATACATAAAAATCCGTTAAAAGTACATTATTACAAGCTACCATTGAGGAGTTAACTGCGGCCATAAGGAAAATACCTTTGTTTCTTTTGTATATGTGTGGTAGGTTATTTAAACAAAAAATTAACTATAGTTTTGCGGTCTGCCCATAGTATAGTGTATAGTAATGACACTATGAGTTGAATTGTTTAAAATTTGCATTATTTATAAAACCGATTGAAATGTTGTTAAGTTCCCCGTGTGGTTTCGTCACCTGTTAAATGGACATTTGACGAAGAAGCAACCCTTCACTCCACCATGGACGACCGCACAATAGACTTAATATTTTCCGGCTCTTTGGAGAGTCTCCCCCCAGTGAGCTCCAAGATTGTCCGGATTTTTACAAGCTCTACATTCACAGGTGAGCATGTTTCACTATTAATTTATGGGTTTACAATACCTCTTTGAATTTTAAGAATATAACTATCGTAACTACACTGTTCGTGGCATGGTGTCCCAGGACATTCTAAAACTGAAGACCCTGGTGCAAGAAGGGGATAATTCCGTTAGACATAATTTTCAGAAAGTGAAAAAAAAAAGATTTAAAATACAATTTTTATACTAGATCTTTTAAACTACGCATGAGGGTAGATTTATCTCTTTTACATTCAGGAACACTTTAAAAAAAAAAAAAACTCATTTTGTACATGTCAAAAATTATTTTGTAGTAAGGACTTATCCCCCTTTTGCCCCAAAATTGTATACAATGTTGTGATGAAATAAGAAAATTAAAAGAAATATTGAGTATTATTATGTTTATTTGTATTAAAAATCATAAAAATATATTTTTATATAAATATTATTAAAAGTGAATAAATATTCATTTACATCCATTATTTAGTTCATTTACTAACTATTAGTAATATCCAACTTGATTTGATGTTAGGTGAAATATATTTTTGAAACAATTTGAGAAATCAAGAAACATACTCTGATTAACTAGTACACTATAAAGTACTATACAATGCTACTAGGTTAATAATACAAAGGCTTCAATACCACTGTACCGCCACCTCATACACTAAGGTTAACCGTATACTAAGGTTAAAAGTATACTAAGGTTAACCGAGAAAGCTACATCTGGTCTCGTCTTTGTTGATAAGTAAAGTAAACTACCAACTGCTTCCATAAAAGGAAAATTCCCTATAAGTTCTGAACGTTGTGTCACTTGTACATCACATGGTGTGTCTATTTGCTTTGAATTATCCATATTAAATGTTTTCAATACTTTTTCAATATAACTTACTTGAGTTATTTTCAGACTGTTTTCTTCACGCCTTATTTCTATACCAAGGAAGATTTTATTTGGCTGTTGGTTCCTGTTTCGACGTGGGTGGACAAATGGTGAACTATGTTTGGTGTAAGAGAGGGACAGCTCCTGGAGCAGTCCTGTTTTTGTCCCCAAATGAACTTTGTTACAGCTCCATTTACTTTATATCGTGTGAGCTATTGCTTGGAGCTATCCCCTTTTTGCACCGAGATCTTCAACTGTCGGACTATTCCTCAAAACACTGCACAAGTAGTTTTCATAAAGATTATTTTCACCTGTCCGATGAACAAAAGCAGCAATTGAACAAAGCTGAGAACATTATGCCAAGAAACAGCCTTTTTAAATGATTCTTTTATCTCTTACTAAGCTTTAATATATTTTGAAAATCTTATCTTACTTGATCTGTTCTACAGGTGATTCACGACTTTCTCCCTCCACTTCTACAGCACATTAGACCTATACTAGTTAAAATAATGATAGAATGTTGTATAAGCATAGGATCGAAAATGCTTTGTTAGTGAGTTACAGCAAGCAAACGATATCAGCGTGCTTCCTGGGTAAAAAGTGAAATAAAATCATACTGAACTTCTGAAAAAGTAAATTAATTGAACAATTTGGTGGTATCTTATGTATTTTCATTATTTTAACTAGTAGACTATGTTGTAGAAGTGGAGTAAGATTTTCATGCATTACCCTGCGTATTGTAATAATTTGAAATTCGTTGCAGGTTTCTTATTTGTGGTCGTCATATTGGAAACTTGTAATTGAGGATTTCACGAATCAGTACAGAAATGATTCCTTCGTTAATATTTCTGGTCTGAGGATTGCTAACGTGATTTACCGAAATTGATTACCCTAGTGAATTGTAAATTATGTACTTATACTGTAATATATTTGTCTTGAGTGCCACTCACTTTTTTTTTATTTTCACCAAACGTAATAAGTTAGTCAAGAAACTCTGAATTTAATAAATACACATTTAAGATATAACAATGTTTTTCAGACACAACAATGGAAAGAAACACCCTAATGGCACAATGTTACCCCAAACTGAAGGACTACTGCAGGGAAAAACATGGTTTGGAATTTCAAGTAAGTTGCAACTAAACGAAGTTATTCATTTAAATTTTTATAACTGTACTAGGGATTTTTATATGGATGATAGATAATATATCGCGGCAGATTTAAATTACAATATTTGTTGTGTTGGGTTTCTATTCCTTCAAGGGATGTTATACTGCATTGCTACCTGACATAGCAAAGCTCTTCTGATCCACTCAAGTTTGTGCCCTAGATTAACAGAGAAGAGAAGTTCAACACGCGAACACGAATCAGTGAACACCGACAATTTTAATTCCCCTACATCAACTGTATTAATGGTTTGGAGCCAAGCAGTGCCACTGGGGTAGCTCGGCTTCACACCGGAAATCGATTTTTCACACCTCTTGTGTCCTTTCCATCACAAATAACAACGCAACAATGTTCCGGTCCCCTAATTTTTATATTCACCTCTTTTTATTCGTGCTTTTTATTAAATATAATCGATTTCCCATTGTTGTTGAAATCGAATGGAAAAGCTTGTTAACATACTAACCAAATTTTATAAAATAGAAATTGTTAAATATGGTGGATTAATTTATCTGACAGCGTAAATAAAATTAAAACACCAAAGCCCCAAATACAATGTAAAATCTAGTTTCTGATATTTAAAGTCTGCTAAAGACATTTCAAATTCTATATTTTATAAGAAAGAATGTTTTTAGAAGTAATAAATATTTTGATATCGACAGATAAAAATATCGATTTTACAAATTTTGTAAAAGAATAAACTCAAGGCTAACAAGCCTGCTAGAATATTTAATTCATTAGTGAAATTTGTGTAACTCCCGGCCAACAAACGGAGTTTTTCTAACAAACGTTTATTGACTGAGCTAACATTGTAGCATTGTATGTATAAAAACTGAAATATTTGTTATTATTGTTATATGTATACAGATAGCTACAAATGCCTCCTACTAACTTGTTGACTGTCCAAAGAATATTTTAAAACTAAATTAGAAAACGTAGAAAGTTGAATACCAACATATACTAAAATACATTAAATATAAGATAGCTTCAATTTTTGAAAACAAATACACAGAGCATTAAATAAAGACACATATTTGCTAAAAATATCAAATTTTATCTTAAGAATTTTCCCAAATTTGAAGTTTTATATAAACTATACAATTTTAAATTTAATTCTAAATGTAACAGTGATTAAAGTGAAATAACTCGTGAATACAAATTCCATCCAACTATGGCTAAATGTACTACCCACCAAGTTTGTTTGTGGGTTCGATAGTCATCAGGGGAGCTAACTTGAATTATCTCTTGTGTTAGCCCAAGGCTGAATCAAGCTTAGGAGTAGCAAATGTAAGTAGATGTGCAGGTCTACAGGAAGCCCAAACAGCAAGCGATCTCGATCCGTTCATACAAGTTGTTTTTAGATTTAACTACATTCCATGCCCATCGAATGGCGCAAATAAGGAAAACAAATTTACATTCAAGCCATGACATTCATAATAATACAACTCTTTCAATCAGGCACTGAATTAATCAAAAAGGGCGAAATAAAATTCTGAAGGACTCAAAGATATAAGTGAATAAATGGTTGTTCAGATGCAGACTACGATCTATCGGAATTCAGTTGTCCCTAACGCCGGCCGCACCCACCTTAACATTACATAGCCTAATTTAAAATTATTGTATTACGAGTCTACAGAAGAGGCCATGTTGGTTTTAATTCCATAAGAACAATGTTATTTGTGAATCCATGTTTTTCCGTAATTTATTGACCAATAGTTGTGTATAAGGTGTGATTTTAAACGATATCGTATTGCGCATTGAGTTTGCTTTTGATATTTTGAATAGATAGTCTAGTTTTAAAAACTTCGTGAAAATAAAAACTTCAAACTAAATATATATTTTTTTTCTATAAAACCATTTAGGGATTCGCAAAGCAATTCCAATGCGCAATTTCGTTCTTTATCAGATACAATTTGTTTGGAAAAAATTTTTCGAAAATTTTTTTATTAAGTAAGTGTTAAAGCAAAATATAATTAGTTTATGAATACCGCACGGACGATAGTTCTATATAATATTACTAGCTGAACCCGGCGGACGTTGTCTCGCCTTTCATTTTTCATTGACATACCAAAATAAAGCAATAAAAAAATTATAGAAAAAAACCATTATTTATTAAATGAGTGCAAGAGGGTAAACAATATTTTTGGTCTTCTTATTTGGTGTATAAATGTAAAGGTTTTTTGGTGAGCCTACTCTCGAGCAAGCGAATACAGATCACCTGATCAAGTAAAATAGTGTGTGCTACACTCTCAAGGTGAAATGTAGAACTACAATAAATCAAAACATATACAGTACTGTTGTTGTGAGAACTTCAATCTGCTTATGGCATGTGAAACTACATTAAACCACACAGTCATATGTTTTTTGTAAACAATTCAGATTCTCCATTTGAATAACATGGGATCTTTAGGAGCTCGTGGGGCGGGACCCTGTGAACGGATCTGCATCAAACTTCACAGAAACCATCTCGGGAGTATACAGGACAAGATCCTAAAGTTTCATAGCGATCGGTTGGATGGTTTGGCAGCGCATAAACTTCAAACATATATATATATATATATATATATATATATATATATATATATATATATATATATATATATGTGTATGTATGTATATATACAAACATCCTCTTTTATAAATATAGAAGATTATTATTTGTAATGCTATGATAAACAAATATATACAAAATAAAAAAATCTGTGGTAAGGTGCACTGCATTTATACAAAGAACCACTTGCTAATCACAATTCGTTTGAAAATAACTGTTTAGTTTAGATACGCGCGATCGTATGTTCGGTTCGATTATAAAATTTTTCTTATGGGATTAAAACCAACATGGTCTGTTCTGCAGACTATTAATAACACAATATACATTTCTAGTTAATTTCGATCAATACTTTAGTCCGAAATCCAAATAGTACAAAAGGCATCATAAGCAATTGATCAGTATCATAAAAATAATAATAATAAAAAAAAAAATACTGAATGGTAAAAATATCTTTAAAAGAATTTGGAATAAAAATGTTAGTTTCAAAAAATAAATACTGTATGCAAGTAGATTACAAACAAAAGAATCTTCAAACAACACAAGTTCATGTAGTAAAAGTGCAAAATAGTAAAAGAACTTCTTTGTAAAAATGGTAAACGGGTTTAACAGAAGTCAATCGCCATAGTATTTGTACTATACTGCATTACTTGATGTGAGGCATAGCATCAATAAAGGAGATGATTATCCCAGCCACAAACCTTCCCACATTAAGTTGTATGATTCACTGATATTAGTAATAATGGTGTTTCTCAGGGAAATCGGCATACATTTGGCTTTTGGTATATTCAATTATAAAATATTTTGGTCAATCCATTTTATACTAATCTAAGATCCTTGTCGTCATTTGGCTTACTTCTTGTCAGTTCGTAGCCTATAAATAAATAACAGTGTGTCATCTGCAGACATAAATAATTTATAATTTAAGTTAAGTTTTGACATTTTGTTAATGTAGATCAGGAATACAACAGGACCAAGTTTACTGCCTTGAATAACTCCGAATCACTGGTAAGATATCGCCATCGGACACATAAAACAAATAGGAGGGGAATGTGCATTATAGCGTTACGATAGATGAAGTCGAGCCCGACTGTCTAAGCCAGACAGAATCGGTATTTTCGTTACTGAGCGCGAATGTCTAATGGTCTTATGTGTTCGATGAAGATCGCTTTTAACCTCTGACAGCGAAACACCGTCATCTACAACCAAGATAACTACCAGACCTTGCGTGGACAGTGCCCCTTACACCAATATATTTAAGTTATACAAAGTTTTATTCATATCTGTCCACTCACCGTTTATACAAAAAAAAAAAAAAAAACTCTCCATGATCAACCATCCACTGTTCACACACAACATTTAATTCCTACTCACCATTCATACAAATTCTCCGTAACTTATTCACCCTCCCTTTACACAGAAAACTCCATGACTCACCCATTGCACAAGATCATACAAAGTTCCTTCTAACCTACCCATCCACCCACCCACCATGAAGAATGTTCTATTTTTCACCATAGAAGATTCAATGAAAAACAAATTCATATGCATGTAGGTTTACGTGTCTGTATTATCCTACAACATATTTTGGCTGTGTTGACAGGTGGTAGACATGAGATGGGGTGTGCGAGATGAGGCGACCGACGATCACATGACTACAGAACTCTGCATGCGCGAGATCAAGAACTGCCAGCGTCTGTCGATGGGCCCCAACTTCGTGGTAAGTCAGGACTGGTACGGGCCCACTACTGCACGCGAACTACTCTGTAACTCACCTGCGCTGGGGCTCTCTCAAAACATAAGAGCTTTTTACAGGAACCCTCCATATATCCTTCACGATATCACTATTTACACCCACGACTTCTCCGCTTAAATTAGCATTTTAACACAACTAGTGGATAACCCTGCACGTTTTGTGTGTCAATTCGATTACGGAATGAACTATAAAGATAACGATCATAACTTAATTACTTAATTTACTTAATTGTAAAATGTGAATAAACAATACACGACTTGACTTACTCCGGCAAAATATTCTGTTCTTTTAATCGTTTGGTTAAATATTAGGAGGGTAAGTAAAAGAATACCTTAATTCCTAGCGTGATTGCAAAGACAAAGGGTAATAGAAACGTTACACATTTATGATAGGTTTTTCCCTGCAAGATGGCTGACGTGTGGTTGTTTGCCCGGACTGATCTGTTTTAACCTTCGTCTGTACACTTGGGTCCCAGGGACCCACCCATTTTGTTTTTTGCCAGCGCATGCGCATAGCGCGCCGCAGACGACGCAGAGTCACATGTAAATTCACTTTTAGTCGTCCTGCAACGTGAGTGCTAGATTTTGCTCCAGTTTGAGGTTATGTTCTTTGGTTATACGCAATAACGTAGCGTGTTGGGCCTTTGGGACCCATGTGTACAATGTACGTAACATTTTTTTGAGTGATCAATTTTAATATTTTTTGTTTTCCTCGTGATTTGAACAACATGAGTGAGAACTTAGGAGTAGAAATGCTAACTGATAGTGACATCAATCGTTTACTACTCGAAATATCTGAGCCGAATCCAGTAACTGATTTTTTTGGCGAAGGAGCCGTTGCGTATGAAAATCCATCGGATGAAAGTGATGTGGAAATCGACAATTTAGAGGAAGAACATGTAAATAGTGATTCGGAAGCATCCGCGGAAAGTGACAGTGAAGCTGCTACTGAAATAGGGCCGTATATACTTGGAAAAGATGGCCACCGATGGAACTGCCATGCCCCAAGCAGGAGAGGGACATAGCAGTTCCATCGGTTCCAACCAACTAAAAACATTATAGTTTTTGGTATTGATACATACATTTGTTTATACACATATTGTCAACAATATACATATATTAGCATTGATTAATAAGTGTTTTTATTGATACTGTTATAAATAAATGGTTGTCAATAAATTTTTTTTACAGAAAATGTTAATTTTTTTTATACGCCCTACATGAACGGTTGGTAATCATATAATGAGTTGGTAATCATATTTTCTTGTAGAAAACAATATAAGCTACAAATCAGTGATAGAATCATTTTTTGAGTCATTTTTAAGACTCAAGTGTAAGAAAAAAAAAAATGGGTCCCATTGACCCATGTGTACAGAGTGTGTAACTTTTTATATGTGTACAGACGAAAGGATAATTGTGGTTGCATAGTTGTATTATTGCATTTCATTACTGCTTGGATGCTCTTCATACCCTCATATTGCATCCGTAAGTGTAAATGTTGGGTGTAATAACCACTATTCACGCCTAATCTCACCGTATTCACTAACAATCGTTGTATTGGATTTGGTTATCTCAAAATAAACAACAACCACCAAGTTCCCTCTCCAACAAACCTAAACAACATCTGTGTCTTCACAAGTCATCCATAGAGGAAGCTATATCAATTTATTTCCACGGCCTTCTCGATATCATCTCAACACTGTTATTAGTACTGTATAAAGTACATCACAATCACCAGATTCATAACTTTATGAAAGTACTCCAACTGGGGGTGGATCGAGTAGCTTCTGGTTGGAGACTTAATCATCAGTTGTTTATATGACAAGCACATCATGGCTAGAAAAAGGGATAACAGAGAATATGTATGTGCTGTGTGTGTAAGAGTGGTACTTGAGAACGATGAGGGCATAGGCTGTGATGGTGGGTGTGACCGTTGGTTCCACTGAGATTGTATGAAGATTACGAAAGCAGAGTATACAAAGTTAGCAGCAAATGATTCTTTGAAGTAGAATTGTGCCGTGCAGATTGTAAGCCCGAAAATCTCTCTACCCTAACTGATCTGTCAAATAAAATGTCACTTATATTGGATAGAATGTCTGACTTGGCAACCAAGGATGAATTCAAGGCAGTCACAGATGGCATTTCTCAACTGAGTCAAAAGGTCGTGGAGCTAACTGAGAAACTGTCGGATATTGAGCCCCGTTTAACTACAGCGGAAGAATGTATTTTTAAAGTCCAGGCCGATGTGCAGAAATTGATGGAAAACCCACCTATGAACAAGGAAGAAGATTTGATCGCTGAGATTTCAGATCGCTCACGGAGGCTCCATAACGTCATTCTATACAATGTACCTGAAAGCACGAAAACACTCCCTAATGATAAGAAAAGTGAAGATCTGAATGTAATAACTAAAATATATACAGCCCCAAAGAGACGCTACCCAACCAAGTTTCATACTTTAGAATAGGAAAATCTGGAGATAGATGCCGCCCTCTTAAGCTTATATTCAAAACTCAGGAAGATGCACTTAACTCATTAAAAAAGTTCTCATCTGAAGATATAGCTAAGGCGGATGAAGAGCTTAGTGAGATCTATATTGCTCGTGATAGGACGCAGAAGGAGAGGCATTATCTTAGTGAACTGAGAAAAGAACTTGAAGCTAGAACCAAAGGCGGAGAAAACAACTTAACAATTAAATATATTAATAATATTCCAAAAATTGTCCAGAAGTTCCAAAAAAACTAGTTAACTCAGCCAGGAGATCAAAAATTAGCATCTATTATCAGAGTGTCAACGGGCTCAGAACAAAACTTACTGAGTTGAGAAATTCTTTATCTCAATCTGTTCAAGACATTGTGGTTTTAACGGAAACCAATTTATCTCCGGACATATCTGATGCTGAACTTGGACTCCTGAGCCACTCAATATACAGAAAAGATCGATCATCTGATACTAGCAATAGAATGAGTGGTGGAGGTGTTATGGTGGCAGTTGACAAGTCTATTCCGTCGTATCAGATCATTGTAACTGATAATACGCTTGAAAGTGTTTTTGTGGTTCTATCACTGGGCCATGGCTTCAAGGTTCTCCTGAATGGCATTTACATACCGCCAGCTCAACCCTATAGTACGTACTATAAGACTGCAGTATCTTGGAGGAAGCTTCTGCGCTATCTGGTGTGGACACCCACAATCTTCTTTTAGGTGATTTTAATCTACCAGGAGTTGATTGGTGTTCTGCAACTCCATTCTTTCCGTCTAAGGCATCGTCTGCAATACATGAGACCACTACTTATTTAAACTGTCAACAAATCAATACAGTGCGTAACAGTAATGATGCTTTGCTCGACCTCGTCTTTTCATCATTATCGGAGGCTTACTTGTACCAGGACATTGACCCTGTGGTCGTTGCTGACCAGCACCATCCATCCCTTAATGTATATCTATCAGTTCCTAGTCCAGAATCCACAGGCCCTATATATGTACAAGATTTTAAGAAATGTAATGTGGATGCAATTTTTTCTGGAATTCAGTCTTTATCCTACTCTGATTTCGATGGCGATGTTAATGAGTCCTTTTCTTTACTTATCACTAAGGTCCGTGATATAGTCTTAGCCAACACCCCTACTAGAAAAGTTGGCTCATATAATTTTCCGTGGTTTAGTAGAGAAATGAAGGAGCTGGTGATACTTAAGAAGAGGTTACACAAGATGTATAAGGTACACAAGGGTGGGCAAATTCAAAGTAAATCCTCAGGATTACTTTGAATTTGCACGAGTTCGTAAGAGATGTAAGGATATGTCTAAAACTGCTTTCAATCTTATGTTACCCATGTACAAAATGTCCTACCATATAATCCGAAGATATTCTGGAGTTTTGTTAAAGATACAAGAAGGGCTGGTCCTCACCCTTCGAGAATGAAGTATGAAGATCACTCTACAACTGAACCTTCTATTATGTGCCAGTACTTTGCGGATTTCTTTAACTCGGTATTTACACCCTCATATCCTCACTACCTACCAGGAGGCTTTAGTTTCAATTATTCTGATGCACTTTCATCTTGCCAAGTCACTCTCCAGGAGGTGCAAGACGCCCTTAACTTTCTAGATGTCTCAAAAGGATGTGGACCTGACTTAATCCCGCCATTAGTATTGAGATATTATAGTCCTGTTTTGTCCGGTCATTTGGTTGGTCTCTTAAATAGATCTCTGAAATTGGGTATATACCCGTCAGAGCTCAAGAATAGTTACATTGTGACTATACATAAATCAGGACCGGCTGATGACGTAACTAACTTTAGACCAATTGTAATTCAGTCAGGACTTGCCAAGGTTTTTGAACGGATAGTGTTGAGGAATGTTGGACCATTCTTGTGGAAGCAATTGGCTCCAAATCAGCATGGATTTGTATGTGGCCGGTCTACTTCTACAAACCTAATTTCTCTTCAGAACTTTGTAGTGGATGCCTTTGTGAGGAGGGAACAAGTCGACGTCCTATATCTGGATTTTTCAAAGGCTTTTGACAGGGTGTGTCATCAGCGTGGATAAACTGTCGGCATATGGTGTAAACGGAAGTCTACTTAAGTGGTTTACCAGTTATCTTAGTGGCAGGTGCCTGAGGGTGAAATTTGCTTCAACAATATCGGATCCTTTCTTTGGGACTTCCGGAGGGCCACAGGGCTCTATTTTGGGACCCACACTATTCTGTGTCTTTATTAACGACATAGTCCATTGCATAAAAACCAACTGTTTACTATTTGCAGATGACATAAAGATCTTCAATTCAGTGAAGCAGGCCTATGATTGTGAGTTACTTCAGGACGACCTTCAAGCTGTTCAAAAATGGAGTAGTGATAACAGGATGTGCTTGAATATTAAGAAATCCTTCAGTTTCTGTTTTCACAGAATTCCCTCTCCTCTTCGGTTTGACTACAACGTAGATGGTGCTACCCTTTAAAGGCCTTTGACAATTAAGGATCTTGGAGTGGAGTGGATGTCATCCCTTAGTGCCGAAGCGCATGTCACAAGGATTTGCCTACAGGCTAACCGAGCGTTGGGGCTCCTAGCACGCTCATCGAGGCACTTTTCCCAACTTCAATCTCTCAGAACACTCTACTGTTGCAATGTAAGGCCTTTGCTGGAGTACTCCTCAGTAGTCTGGGCACCTCATCAATCTACACTTGTCGATCGCCTTCAGAGGATCCAGAATAGATTCTTACGGCTAGCTGGAATCAGACTTGGATTTGCCTATGGGGAAGTTCCCTTGGATGCTCTGGCTGAGCAGATGGACCTACCTACTTTGCTGTCCAGGCGTACTATTCAGGACATAATGTTTTTGTACAAGCTTATCAATGGACTGTTGGATTGCAGTGAGCTGCTCGGTGGGATTAACTTCCACGTTCCTATAGCGACTAGATCCCGGGACCTCTTTGGTAGACAGCAATCCAGCACAAACTATGTGCAGTTCTCCACAATGGTCCGCATCCAAAGACAAGGGAATATCGTTACACCACATGTAGACTTCTTCAACTCTAGCCAAAAATCATTTAAAGATAGTATTCATGAGTTGCTGTAGAATTTTCGATTTCTTGTGACTCTTGTCATGTGTTTTGTAATTTGCTGAGGACGTTTGCTTTGGATGAAGTCTCAAAGCAACTTTACCTAATTTATTTTGACTCCATGAGCCTCCAATGAGTGCTTGTTTATCTATTACTGTGTGTCTATTTACTTATTACTTCTATTTATTATTGTTATTTTTTACTGTTCTTATTACTGTTATGTATTACTGTTATTTATTACTATACTTCTATTGAAGTTAGTTGCAAGTTCGTTAAGTTACTAGTTAGTTGCAGCGTGCCTGTTACATATTACTAAATAATAATGTCACGCATTCTGAACACATAAGTATCATTGTTGTTGATGTTGAGGTTTATATATTGTTGGGTTCAGCTGCCATTCTGGTGTATTTATGTCATTCCTACTTTGAGCATCCGTCAGTATAATGTACTATTGCAATGTCAATATTGTATCCATGTTTTGTATATATATATATATATATATATATATATATATATATATATATATTAATCTAATATCTCGAAAGTTACCAATAACTAACTAGTTATCAATTCATTTCTATTGTAGCTAATGTTGTTTATGTTTGATTGTTGAGCATTAGTCTAGTAATATTCTGCTACATATTATTAATAGATAGTTATGCACTAATTCCTAGTTTGTCCTAATTGTTTCATGCCTGTATATTATCTTGAACCACACTGAACGTTAGCCATCTAAAAGTTCTCATAGTTAATTGGTTATAGTTATTATACAATATTTATAAGCATCAAATTGTAAATGGTTGTTACCGTTGAATGAATAAATAAATATAGTTTAACAAGGATAGTGTACTTTTTAGGCTATTCAAATTTAATCTCGTGGTAGGACTATGTTTTTTCTTAATATTAAAATTGTAGTGTTTCTTGTAAAAGGGGCCGTTTGTAACACTTTAAATTTCATTCGATAGGTGAAGAGCTATTTCACTGGACCATAAGATGATTTTTGTAAAAATTTAGTATTTTAAAATTTGTTTACAGTTGTATATATAAACTTTAAATGTCATTCTTGATGATTTTAATTTTTAATTTAAGTGAAAAGCTCATAATATCATCTTAGGGTCCACTAGAAAGGACCCTTAAAAATTATGCAGTGTTAGATTTAACTAATTATAATAATAAATATAAACCACACAGTTGAAATAGAACACGTGTTTTTTTTTTATTTTTTTATTTTATTTCCCACGGTTTAACCAATTTTACAAGTACAATAACATACAAGATGGCAGTCTATGATTCATGTTACTTTCTATGATAATGAACTAAAACTGACAATCAAACACTTCAGTAACAACAATTTAAAATAGTCTGAACAGTCCAATAGCATAATAAGTGGAGTGTGTAACCATCGTGTGACAATACAATAAATTCTACAAATAGTAACAGCAACAAAAATCTAATAAATAAATAACCCAAGTAGAATATACAGATATAACAGATACAATAATATAAATAACAATAAATAATAAATGTAGTAATAAATAACAATAGATAACATAAATAAAATATAAAAAAGGTAACAATAATAATTATATATAAATACGTGAAGTTGGGGAGAAATGATTGTGAAATTTCAGAGTGCTTATAGGTGTGCGAAAAGTGGGGAGACCATGCCCCCACGTACACAGGTGTGGCCCTTTAACGCAGCTACCTAAAGATGGAATAATCACTACACTGGTATTAAAAGTGA
Source organism: Stictocephala bisonia (assembly GCA_035578905.1). NCBI lineage: Eukaryota > Metazoa > Arthropoda > Insecta > Hemiptera > Membracidae > Stictocephala > Stictocephala bisonia. The sequence goes on from JAQJVL010001778.1 coordinate 14,888, forward strand.
AATATGCAATGTGGGGAGACCATGCCCCCAACAACACAAGTGTGGCCCTTTAACGCAGCCACCAAGCACCCACTTCACAGAAACTAACTCCACCAGAAACCAATTCCATTCTACTTGCACAAAGAAGACTACTCTCCATTGTTGTTAGCCAGGGATAGGACCAGACGTCGAAAAGTTCCCAAGGAGTCAGAGAAGAAATCCACCACATTGCAGGCCTCGTTTCCAGCTCTCAGCATTCTGGGAATAGGACTATGAAGAAGGTAGTTAGTATTTCTGTACCTGATCTCAAAAAGGTAATGCGATCTAGTAACTGAGGGGACTCTAAAGTTAACCAGTTGTAGCAAATGAGGACAATCAATATCACCATTGATCAGCTTGTATAGAAATAACATATCAGCAACTTGTCGTCTAGAAATCAGAGGCATAAGACCTAGGTTGGTTTCAATGTCGGCAATAGGGACCTCTCTATAGGCATAGCCATTCTTCACACCCAGCATTCTTATAAATCGTCTCTGGATAGACTGAAGCTTATCTATTTGTCCCGACTGATATGGAGACCATACACAGGAAGCATATTCCAGAATCGGTCTCACCAATGACTTGTATAAGAAAGCCATTGTCTGAGAGCTGAGACCAAATTTACCCAGTCTAAAGACAAAGCCCATCATTCTTGATGCTCTCAAACAAATGCTATCAATGTGCGCCATGAATTCAAGTGACGAATCCATCAGTACTCCGAGGTCTCTTACAAGATCACACCTCTCAATGGCATCTCCATCCAAGTACAGGTCAACAACAATTGGAGATTTCATTCTACTAAAAGTAATATGTTTGGACTTTGTAGGATTGATTTTTATTTGGTTTAACACGCACCATTGAGAGAGTTGCTGGAGAGAGTCCCACAGCAATCTAATATCCTCCTCTGTTCTTATATCCTGATAAAGCTTAACGCCGTCAGCAAACAACGAATAACTGACTCCCAGTTTACTACCAATGTCGTTGATGAATAGTACAAATGAGAATGGCCCCAAAAGAGACCCCTGAGGACACCCGACGTGGCGATGAAGGAGGAAGATACATTAGACCCATATTTTACAGCCAAAGTCCGATTCTGTAAGTAGCTTTCAAACCACAGCCACAGATCACCGACAATCCCATAACCCTTCAATTTGGCAAGAAGATGGCTGTGACTAACCTTATCAAAGGCTTTAGCAAAATCTATGTATATAGCTTCCACCTGATTTCTTCTACCAAAGGCTTCCAATATAAAGTCTTGAACTGGAAGTAGATTAGAGATTGTAGATCTTCCTAAAGTAAAGCCATGCTGCTCGTCCACGACCACCTGCCTAAAACAAGGCTTGACAAAATCCAGTACCAGACTCTCAAATACTTTTCCCACTGCTGATTGGATGACGATGGGACAGTAATTCCTGATATTAGAAGGGTCTCCCGACTTAAAGGGACTTAAAGGGGACAACATAGCTGTGTTTAAGGAATTTCGGAAAATGTCCACCAGATATTGAAGCATTGAATATTTTGACAAGAATAGGCGCAAGCTGGCTGCTGCAATGCTTAAGAACTGCCGAGGTTATACCATCCGGCCCCGCTCCTTTAGATGAATCGAGAGACTCCAACTTCTTCTTAACTTCGTCAAGGGTGAAAGTACACTTAGAGATGCTTGTATTTGTCTTAAAGTCATAAGTGTGAGAACAGGCGATAGGTGGAGTATAAACTGACTTAAAATAGCTGGCAAAAAGCTCACAGATATTATCAGGCTCCGACTCGGTCAGATTGTCAAACTCCATGACTCCAGGTTTAGAGCTATCCTGCTTCAAACCATTGACAAAGGACCAAAACACCCTAATGTTAGAGGGTATAACGGTTTCTAAGTGCTCCACATAGCCAAGTCGACAGGCTCTTGTCACTCTCTTGCACTCTTCACGAACACGGCTGAAATGGTAGTACTCAACGTCACTTAAAGTTTCCTTGTATCTCCGATGGAGTGTCTTCTTAAGAATTACCAGCTGTTTGAGGTGTTTGCTGAACCAGCGAGGGAAGCAGGAAGGGCCAATCCTTTTAAGAGGAGAATGCTTTACAATGACTTCACCCAGAGTAAGAATGACAGCCTCCAAACTACTCAAATCATTCCCCAAATCCAGTTGATGAGCCTCACGAGTTAATTCATTCTTTACACCATCTAAATTGCATCTTTTCAGATCCGATATGTAGACAGCCGCACTCTTCATCATGGCTAGGGAACACTCCAAAGTGATAGAGATGAGTGGATGTATATCCTCAAAAGGTAATAAAGGATCAGTGGAAAGAGAGGCACTATGGTACTTTGGCGCTGAACTAAAAACTAGGTCCAACTGAACATCCCTACTGTTCATTACGTGGCTAATCTGATGTAGCTCTAACAGTGATGATAATTCACGGAGGGTCCTCTCACTCGAAGTCAAACTCACAGGAGCATCTTGGGTCCATTTGCAGTCAGGAAGATTGAAATCTCCAACAATGATAGTAGAGCCCAATTCACCGCACCTTGAAATAACATCCACAACAGCATCAGCAAAACAAGAATAACAGGAGGTGTGCTGTTGTGGGGGTATGTAGGTGGCACATAGCAGCAATCTTTTAGATCCAGCACCAATGGTTACAAATAAAGCTTCAAGATTATCATAAGGGTTGCAGACTTCAGTAGACAACAAGTTATTCCGGACTGCCACCAAAACACCACCACCAGAATTCTTATTACTAATTTCCAAAGGCCTATCCTTTCTATAAACAGTATAGTTGTGCAATCCCAACTCAGAGTTGCTAACAGAAGGGATCAAGTTGGTCTCAGTAAAGACAACCACATCATACATGCTAACAGAGGCAGTTTCAAACAGCAAATTTGTCTTAGTTCGAAGGCCATTGACATTTTGATATATTAAGGTGGTATTAGGTTGACAGTGGGAAATTATGCGTTTTTTGAAATAACAATTTTGGGTGTGCCATTGACATATTTAATTAATAGTCAGATCAGATTCACCACCCCTGGTGTGCTCCTCAAGCTTCTTCCTCAAATGATCCAGATATTCCAACTCTCGCTTGGTTTTATCTCGTGCCAGCTTCACTGCAGCAAAAACAGGATCCAAATGATCAAGGAACTCTCGAGTGGCAATCTTAAGTATTTCAGGCACCCTTGCCTCTGATTCAAGAATGAGCTTTATAGGCCTACTTTTGTCCACAGTTTCCTGTTTTATCCCTCCGACAGTAAGATTGTATGTATATGTACTATAGGGACTGTTTAGGACTATCGACTCTCTAGTGGTGACTTGGCAGTTTGGGAAATGATCAACTTAAGTTATATACACAGTATACAATCATAACTCATATTGTACTTTATTTTCTAGCTATATAAATAATTTCCTCATGATCTCTGGTAGAACATAATGAAATGTGCGCTCAATTTAGTAACGTATAACGATTGGTCAGTATCTACGTCAGGTCTATTACATATAAATATGTATCTGAAATGTGCAGACTTTTTTTAGTATAACCGATTCTATGGGCCAAAATAAAGAAAGAATGTCTTGTAAATGTATGTCCTAAAACACTTCTTTCCTCAGGTATCTGCCATTTTGTTTTTGTTTACTATTTATGTATAACTGTAGAACACCCCAGACAATATAGTTAACATTTTTTAGAATTACTTATGCATACAAAGATTAGTGTCACACAAAAAATACTCAACTTGTTCCTGTATTTCGTTTGAAAATGATTGAAATATTGTTATTTAGATTAAAATAACTAAAAAACTAATTTTTCTATTTATTAAGAATGATTTTTTTAGTCCATTAATTTCCTGTCCAATGGTGTAACATTGAAAACATTATTTAGCCTTTTAACATTTTTTCAAACTTTTAGTTTTCTCGAAACTGAAATTAAATAAAAGGCAATGCTGAAAACCTTGAATATGAACTGATTTATTAATTTATAATAATACAAGGTACACATGCATTATTAATTTCAATTAATGGATTATTAATACATTAAAATGCATTAATTTCATTACAACGTTTAAAGTGAAGAATAATCTTCTGATTTTTAGTCATTGGTTTCCTGTCCTTGTTTTCCTGGCTATTGGGCTATTAATAAATGGTTCTTTCTAAGGATTAGCCAGTAGACTATATTTGTTCATCTTCATTAACTCACAGTAACTATGAGGCCGTGTTTCTAGAATCGCATCTTAAAAAAAGAAAAGAATATCAAGTTATAAAAAATTCAAATATTTTATCATATTCAATTAAGAATTGATTAAACATTGAATTTTATGAAGTACTGCAACAGTCTAATCAACACAGTCATGAAGAAAAAGGCCAACTGCTCTAAGCTAGCGCTCATAGTGGCCGTGAAGCAGAGCTATGGCATCTCTCCACTATATAGCATGGTAGTTGACTTATAATGCAGTATAATTGAGTATGAAGTGTTGAAATGTTAAAAATATAACAAGTTTTATTGACATATACAAAAATCACATCAGCTACAGCAGCTGCTTATCGCACCAGCTGGTGGCTTTACCACCACTTGCAGCGCTTGCAGCGCACGGTTGGTAAGCAAAACACCTAAGCTTCGTAACTGTTTCTTATAATATTATACTGTGGTAGTACCTTATCAGTTGTAAAATTAATTAATTCTGGCCATGGATTACAGGTTTTTCTAGGTCAGAAGTATGGATATAGACCAATTCCCACCTACATTCTTTCATCAGAACTACAGCTGTTGCGAGATGAACTGGCTGCGGGAGGAACAGACGTTACTCTTTTGGATACTTGGTACCGCAAAGACAGCAATGCTGTACCACCAATATCAGTTCTCCAACCCATATCTTCAATTTTAATTAATTTTAATAATAAGGTGAAGGAAGTTTTGTTGATTTAGCCTATACATTCTTGAGAAAACTAATACTCGAAGTTTAGTGAGAGATGGTAAAATGATTAAATCTAATCAGGCATTATGAAGCTGTTTGGTGGGATGATATATATATATATATATATATATATATATATATATATATATATATATATATCATCCCATATATATATTATACGATATAAAATGTTATTAATTTACATACTTTCATAAAATGAATGGCATTTTAGTACACTTCAAAATTTTGTGGGGTGAATGATCCAAACCCTTATAGTTAGCTAAAAATTCATTTAACAAAAAATGTCAGCACACATGACAATTTCCTCCTTTAACTAAACCTATTGCTGAAGATGATTACAGCCTCTCTAGTTACAGTATGTAATCCTTAGTTATATTTTTACGTATTAATGAGAGTATAATTCACTAATGTCAGGTATAAATAATTAATCTTTTTCAGATTTTATAATGAAAGAATTATTTTTCTCAACAATATCTGAGGTCTAATAATATCAGTAAAGAAGGCTTTAATACATTGAATTAAATGTTAAAATATTTGTAAAGACATTCTATCTCTTATTATATTTAGCTCTTATCCTGGGAAGTCCAATTTAGCTTGATGAGTTTGAACCTTTGTCCCATAACAACATTAGAATAGTCATTAAAAAATGCCACTGGTGTTGAAATGCAAGAAGAAAATTACTTTCGCTGGAAATTTCACTTATACAGTATTACAATATAGTTCTTTTTAGTACATATTTCATTTATTAAAAAAAAAAAAACTTCTCTTGTCAGTTCACACAGACAGAGGCACATGTGTAAAATGTCTTCAATGAGTGAAATATCAAATGTCGTTTCGCGCCTTAGACTCTGTAGTACAAAACTCTGATCTGAGCTGCCACAAGTTTGTTGTTAAAGGATGAGTTAATTGTGTGAGTTAATTCCATTACCAAAGAATGTACCTCGATTCATATATTCTTACCCTCTTCCTATCACAGTATGTCCTTATCCTCTTCCTAACACAGCATGTTCTTACCCTCTTCCTACCACAGCATGTCCTACCCTGTTACTATCACAGTATGTTCTTACCCTCTTCCTACCACAGCATGTCCTACCCTGTTACTATCACAGCATGTTCTTACCCTCTTCCTACCACAGCATGTCCTACCCTGTTACTATCACAGTATGTTCTTACCCTCTTCCTATCACAGTATGTCCTTACCCTCTTCCTACCACAGTATGTCCTTCCCCTCTTCCTGTAATAGTATGTTCTAAACCTCTTCCTACCACAGTATGTCCTTACCCTCTTCCTGTAAGTAACAGTTTGTTCTTAACCTCTTCATACCACAGTATGTCCTTACTCTCTTCCTGTAACAGTATGTTCTTACCCTCTTCCTACCACAGTATGTCCTTACCCTCTTCCTGTAACAGTATGTTCTAAACCTCTTCCTACCACAGTATGTCCTTACCCTCTTCCTGTAAGTAACAGTTTGTTCTTAACCTCTTCATACCACAGTATGTCCTTACTCTCTTCCTGTAACAGTATGTTCTTACCCTCTTCCTACCACAGTATGTCCTTACCCTCTTCCTGTAACAGTATGTTCTTAACCTCTTCCTACCACAGTATGTCCTTACCCTCTTCCTACCACAGTATGTCCTTATCCTCTTCCTAACACAGCATGTTCTTACCCTCTTCCTGTAACAGTATGTTCTTACCCTCTTCCTACCACAGTATGTCCTTACCCTCTTCCTGTAACAGTATGTTCTTACCCTCTTCCTACCACAGTATGTCCTTACCCTCTTCCTGTAACAGTATGTTCTTACCCTCTTCCTACCACAGTATGTCCTTACTCTCTTCCTGTAACAGTATGTTCTTACCCTCTTCTTAACACAGTATGTTCTTGTATATGTCATTCAACCACTCTAGGTCAAGACCTTTTTATAAACTCTTTTTATCAATTGAAAAAAGTAATTTTTGGTTATTTAAAGAATGGAAGTAAGTAAAAGTATTAGAATTAATAGCTTTTGTTACTAAACAAGATTGAAATGGTAGTGAAATCAATTAATTTTTAATCTTTGTGAAAAAAGAAAAACAATTAAAACTGTCTATTACAACTTCAGAGTAAAAAAGAAGTTTCTTAGAAATATTCTGTATGTGAGATATAGAAAACAACGATAATTATTGTAATGCATGATTTTTACTTTCCTTAGAGAATTCCTAAATTACAACAACATGACCAGGCTGTCTGGTGGGATACTCTTGGAAAAATGCAGAAACTGTTCAGGAAAGCTGCTCTAAGCTGTTTTAACAGTGGAAAACTTAGCAAAGATTTGATGCATAACTATTTTATGTCTGGTAAGTTAAAATTTCAATAGATAATTGTTAGTTTAATCAAATTTGATTGAAGTGTTCATTTCAAGGAACTATCAGATTACAGGGGAAATTTGAAACACGGGAAATTATAGGGGAAAAAGAATTATAACACATGGAAATGTATAAAATAGAAAGGGACTTGGGGAATACAACAATTATGCTATGTCACAGAGAGAAAATAAACAGAGGTTGCTTTCTTATGGCCGTAGTGAATGCCTGTAATTAGATTACCACTATTCTACATCTTTATAAATATGTACTATAGTAAACAAAACCATCCTTGAAGGTTTGGAGGGGAATAAGGGGAGGTACTGACAATGGTGCTGGCCCTGCTATCTATATGGCGAAGTGAAGAACTAATCAACACCCCATTTTCCTTACTCCTCACCCATTCAGCACTCTATTGGATGCAACCTCTGTTTCTTTCTTCTTTGTGGCTGTGTGTTTTTATGAACGCTACCAATAATTTCTAAAATACACATATACATATAAATTTGTCATCCAATTTTCCCAAACTATGAGGAATGGAGCTCCACTACCTTCTGCATACATGAATAGACTCTAATGGCTATTATAATATTTCTGGTTATATTTATTTATAATAATAATTTAAATTAAACTATATCTTAATTTAAATTTAATTGAGAGAAGGCAACCAGAGGAAGGAATTTTCCTTAGTAGTACCATGTTTGAAATAAAATTTGATTTCAGAACAAAATATTGTAAATTGTAATAATTTAATTGATTTTATTGTTTTAGTCACTGAAAGAGAAGTTATCAACGGAATTCTGGATGTGAAGAATACCAAGAACCATTGTCTCGCCTATGTCAGGTGGATTAACAACATCAATCTTCAAAACTTGAAGAAGGCTTCATTATTTCTTGACATTTTGAACAGAAGTTTGGACACAGAGGCTTCTAAATTGCTCGCGAATTTAAGAGATGAAAGGCTTGTAGCAAAAATTGAACAAAGCAATTATCAGAGGTGGGTTAATAGAATGTAAAACTAGTAAACATACTGTTAATTGTGTTAGTTTAATTTAACAATAATGATTCAAAATAGCTGGTTTAAGATAATTGAGGACTTAACTTCTATACAAACTGTATTTCTTCACAAAGAGTGTTATCTGTTTAGCTAATACCAAACAATTTCTTGAAAAACAGTTATTTTATAAGTGAACCAGAAGGTTTTCAAAAACATCCTGTAGGATCAATAGGAATCGCTAATAATTTAATAATTTAATAATATAATTTAAACTAGAAGATGTAAAACAATTTTATCAGTAAATTCATGAATAATTGAACTGTTACTGAATATTTTAATATTCGTGTAGATACAAAAATTTGCTAAACACAAATAAAATTAGTTCCAAACAAATGATAATGTATATTTAGAAAATATTTTGTAATTGTTACTTTTATGTATTAGGAGAGAAGGATATCATCAAACTTAGTAGAAAAACAAGTCCACCGACACAATATTCCAGAAAATAAATACTGTACATACATAACAAATAACACAAAAGTCACAAAAGAGTATTTCTCCTCACTAAAGAAGGTGCCAGTGAGCACTGAACATTTACTTTATTTGTTGTCTGTATTTCTTCTACATTGTGTTAGTGGACTTGTCTTCTCAGGTAAGTTTGCTGATGCCCATCTCTCCTATTATATTGATTCCTAAATCCAAACCTACAATTTTTATTTAGATATAATTTATTTCACATATTTTACCATCATTATTTATGTAATTTATACATCCTTATGAGGCTTCTCCACTTTTCACTAGTTACAAAAAATTGTTTTCTACCTGGGAATCAAGCATTTTTTATTTTAAGGTACACTGTGGAATGGATTGGAAGAGAAGGGCTTGATCCTGAAACTCACGAAGAATATTTGAACCATTTCATCACACATTTTTATAAAAACATTACAAAACTTGTTGATAGAGCAATGAGAAAGGAAGACTCCAGTGCTCAAGGACAGATAGTCACTGAGATCTTACAGCATCTTCATGCATGTAACAATTCTGTTCAGGTAGGTTTAATAATTGTCTTTATGTGCTTTTTTTAAATTTTACTTGTCAGTTCAGCAACCGCCCTCGTAAAAGATTGATTGACTTACTGAGGGTGGGTGGGAAGGCACCCAGACCCAGGAGGACACAGACAAGAAAACACAAGTAACGGCCAATATATGGTTTAATAAAAATAAGAACATTTAAATAAAAGAAAAGAGAATTACCAAAAATGTGCAGAACAAAATTAGGCTGTTGCACGCTTGAAACATGTTAATAAATTCTTTTTAGGCCTAACCAAACAAAATATAAACTATAAAAATATATAACAATAAATAAATTAAATTTACAAATAACAAAACAGGAATAAATATATCAACATTAACTACACACACTGAACACATAAAAGATAACTACTGTACCCATCCATCCCTACATGTACGATGGTGTTCTATTATACCCAAGGTACAGTAGAAGCTTTATGCTTTTAGATTTCTGCCATATCAATGGGACGATCCAAAAGGAGCAAAGAGAAAATCCTAAATGAGAGCACAGGCAGAGTCATACATAAAATTGAAAGTCTATATTTGGAAAACAGTGCCGCAAATACGACCTCAAAAGTTCCACCCTTAAAAAAAGATGCTGGTTTACAGTTTTAAAAAGTTCAATGTAGGCCTAGATCCTATTGTAGACAGCATAATATTATTTTCTTGTCACAAGTTGGGGAGTTAAACTTTTTAAATAAATACTGGACATGAGACATATATTTTTTAAAGTAGTTAATGACTCTTCACTGGTGGATGGTCCACAAGGAGTTTGACAAAAGTATTAAATATAAGCATAGATAAAGATTTACGTCATTTAAAAGGGTTTGTTTATCAGAAATTAATACCATAAACAGCACTAAAATAGGTTATCCAGTACAAAATGGCAAATATTCACAGATTTTACTTGGTTGTAAAAAGACATTTTATTAGTGGTCACAATTTAGGCGCACTCACTAATCAGAGAGACATGCTACTATAAACTAAATACTGTATTATGCACGTCATACAAAAGTATATCATGAAGTTATTTATGAACAAGGGTTAACAATTTGAACGTTGGTAAAAAAATGGAGTTAATTAAATATAACTTTTTTCATTTAAAATCTTTGATCATTTGCCATTTTGTATTAGATCAATCTTTTTTAGTGCCGTTTCGTGGTTTTCTTCTCTGCTAGACAAATACTTCAAAATGATATACACCTTGACCTGTGCTTACATTTAATACTTTTGTCAAATTCCATGTAGACCACCCACCTTTGGAGTTAATTCAAAATGTAGATTTTTAGGTGTAGTAATGATATTCCAAGTGCTATTGCTTTATCTGTAATTGTTGAGAAAATATTAAGCCAGAGTAGGACTATAAACACTCTAAATAGATTTTAAATAGCAAATACATTATTTATTTTTAACATGGCAAAGTAAAAGATATGGTTTTGGTTTCATTTTGTTTGAATGAGTTTGGAATATTTCGTAGACATTGTTTGATGATTTTTATATGAGTGTATCTCTATAGAAAATAGTTTGGGTTATTGTGGCAGATAACAAAGACTGACTAAATTTTGAGTTGAGATTTATTAAGTACAATCATAAGTGTTAGAAATAAACCCTTAAATAGACATAATTCCCCCCAGTTAATCATGTAACAAATAGACATAAACAAAATATTGTTATTTCTGAAAATTGTATTGAGACTGCATGGGTTACACTTTATTGACACTTGAGGAACTGTAAACTTTGTAAAATACAAACAATAGGTTAAAATGATTGGTTATTAGAAAACTCGCGTGATTAGACAATATCAGAGACAGTTTGTCTATTTGTATATTATGTTGTCTTGTATACTGGTGTTAATGGGTTTTGTCTTCTCAGATACGTTGATGAGCTATTATATTAATTCCTGTCCTAGTGCCCTATAACAGCCTCAAATGTAGAGTAAAATTATCGTGATTTTATCATAGGTGTTTTATGGGAGAGAAGAAGAACTGGAAAAAATACATGTCTACATGACAGGAGACTCTGATAAACCAATTGTGCTATACGGTGAAGGAGGTTGTGGAAAGACATCCTTACTTGCCAAGTCTGCTGGGCTCACCTCCTCCGAGTGGTTTGCAGGCGCTCGGCCCATAAGCATTATTCGCTTCCTCGGAACTACACCTGACAGCAGCGCCCTTACACCTACACTTATATCCATCTGTCAACAGGTATTTATTTTTTTCAATTCAGGGCTAAACAATATTGAGGTATAGTGGAATTATACAATTATAGTTCACAGCATAGATATAATAAGCCAATAAATATTTTATAGAGTGGAATAAAAGTTTGTATAACATTATGAATACAGCTTTAGGTGTATCTTCTAATAAGCCAATATTCTTTTACACAAAACCCTTTCTTTAAAAATGTCACAATTTTCTGTGAAGAAATGTATGCCAAATAAATGTCCTTGAAAAATAATACTTTTTACCTTTAAATATTTGTAATACTTATGTTGTAATAAATTTGTGTTAAGTGTTGTTTTCTCCTTTTGTATTTCTACCAACATATAATATGCTATTTATAATATTGACTTAATAGTTGATACTGAGTTTTAATAAATGTTTCCAGAATGCTTTTCTCTGTTCTGCAATAAAGGTAAAACAAAGAGATTGTGAATTCATATTGCCACTGTCTGGTAATTAATGATGTAAGTAACAACAAAATGTATGGTTGATGTATCTTTTTTTGAGTGGACATCGTTATTAAATAATTCCAAACCACCATGTACTACCAGAGTATCTTACCTCATTTATTTTCAGCTGTAATGTATCTATATTATATTTTTTTGGACACAGTACTTTTAGTTTTAAATATTAAGGTTAAAATTCAATAAAATTATTATTTTATATATATAAAAAAATACTGTCAAAGGGATTGAAATGAAGATACAACAAGCATAGTCTATGGGATAACTGAACAATCAGGAAGGGGGTTAGGAGGCCAAATACTTTGGTAGGCCTCAGACTGACACACCATAACCCCCCTCCCCATCTTTTACCAATCTGCCATTCCTCATTCACATTTTCTTGTATTTTTTATAAAAAAAGGAGAGACCATTGATCCTTTTTAAACTTACTCTCCCTATTCCTCATAGATTATTTATCCGTGCTGGAACTTATACAGACATAGTAAGGGCAAGAACCAGTACAGTACAAGGTGAATATTATTGATGAAAACATCAGTCAATGCCAGGATTCAAATCTGCCATAACTCTAAGAGCTAACACGCACCAGCCCAACCACGACCACGACTCCGACTGGTCGGGACTGACCAAACTTTACATGGGATCAAATGGATCGATGCGAACTAGGTGAAGTCTGACGCAGCAGTCGTGGTCTGGTCGTTCGACCAAAGACATGGCGTGATGCGTACTGCATATGGTAGCAACCTCGACCCGACTCCAACTAGGTCACTAGTGCTTGAGTAGTTTTGAACAATCTACATACTATGGCAGTTTTTGACATTGAAATTTTAATTTTTGCGGTTAAAGACCGGCCACCTTCACGTAATGTATCGTTATATGACTATTCAACTAGAATGTTAAAGAAAGAAATGTGGCAGGAGATTACAATGACTATTCAGTGAGCGCAGCTCATTAAAGGGGCAAGCTGATTGATGTAAATACAATTTTATGTTTTTAATGTAATTTTTGCTTTGTTACTCCTTCAAAACGATTACTTATATTTATGAATATATGATTAAACAATGAAATATATCTGTCAAACACATCAGGATCATTATGTTTTTATGATTCAGAATAAACATAAAAGTTTTGTTACACCTTAACTTTACGTATTAACAAAGTTAGTTGTAAGCTTAAGATCTACTTAGCAAATTAATTTCCAAACAAAATAGTGATTCCGGCAAGTAAATAAAATAATTGTTCTAGGAGAAGTAATAGGATTAGTTAATTTAATAATAATTTGATTATTAGTACTTTTATATGTTTATTCATCAACTGAGAAGTGTGTATTATTTATTTATGAAGCGTAAACAATGTAAATGTTTTATTTTACATCCATTTCTTAACGGAAGCAGTCAGAGTCGTGGTCGGGCCAGTGCGTGTTAGCTCTAACTCTAACACCTTAGACCTCTCAGCCACCGGCTATATTCCCAATATCTAATTTTAGTCTATAAAGTTAAATAAAAAAATTATTGAATAAAATAAATATAATAAAACAGTAACATTATTTAAAATAGCAATATTTTTATTCATAATTAAAAACATTTTATAAGTCACAAAGTATTGTAATTAGTGTAGTGGTATAGCAGATGTTTCATATTTATTCATCTGAGCTTTTATCCTTATTTACAACTATTAATAAATGGTCTTGGGTATGATTACAATATTGTTCATATCCACCAATGTAGATTTGTAAATAAGTGATGTTTTCAAATGTTTTTCGTTTCCTTCCAGATTTCTTACAATTATATGCTTCCATTTGAAGACATACCCGATGACCTAGTGCCCTTGACAGCACATTTCAAGCAACTCTTAACCAATGCAAGTAAAGAACAGCCCTTGATTGTCTTCTTGGACTCAGTAGACCAGCTGACTGGAGCTCAGGATAACAATAAAGTATCTTGGATTCCAACAAGATTACCTCCTTTTTGTAAGGTAGTTATTTTATAGATTGTGAACAAATATGTTCTGTAATCTACCCTACTATTAAATAAGTAGTCATTTAATCCTCTATGATCTTATAAAGCAAGAATTGTTTGTTTAAGTAGAATGGGCAGGTTAGGAAGGAAGGGTGCTTTATATAGAAAGATTAGAAGTTGCACACAGGTGTAGTAACGTAAAGGTTATATGCGTAGCTGATTTGAAGTAAATAAACTGTCTGTCTGCATGTCTTTTGCTGAACTAGACATATTAAATGGTAAATCCAGGAATTTTGAAGAAATCCACGGTAATAGCAATTTATAAAACAGGAGTTAGATAAAAGAGTTGTAATTATAAACATATATCTATACTTTATTAACATTTAGTAGATTACCTATATGAAAACAATATTTAGAAAAACTATCTTCTCTTACTGAAAAACAAAATATTATTACTGTATGAACAGTCTGTATACTGCAAAATATCAACAGTAGATACAATAGTTGAAGTTTTAAATTTAAACTCATACATAATATAATTTAATATAATACAGAAATAAAATAACAAGGGAATAAATATTATTTGGATATTTATTTAAAATAAATCAGTCAGAAAATAAAAAAAAAAATAATTAACTTTACTTTTAATACAATTTGTTTTTTATCCCTACAATGTACATTTGAACTTCTATGAGCCATCTTTTAATAAAACACAAGGGTACGTATCTTTTAAAAGCAATATTCTTTTTCCATCAAAATAAATATTCTTGAAGGATAAATTTTTACTTTTAACCAAATAAAGTAAATTCAAACAGCCATTATTTTGCACACTTGCTGTCAGTTTTCAATAAGTATCATGAGGCATGCAACAAGCCAATAACCAAAGCCCGACATAAATTGTATTTATTGATCAAAGAATATAATCAGGAGGGCAGTCAGCAAATTGATAATACTGTAAAATAAAATCCTTGTTGATTATTCTGAGTATTTGGGTGGAGAAGGACACCAATGAATACACATCTTAAGATATGAAAAGTGATTGGGAAATAGTCAGAATTCTTGTAGCAGATAAAACAAACTGAGCATGGCTACACACCTTATCTGTCTTTTTCTTTCTCTCTCATTCTCAAGGCAATTTGTATAAAATTAAATAGTGAGTGCCAAAATGAATGTGGAATGGTAGCAGGAGAAACGTCCTTAAAATATTTAGGGGTCTGGTTGGATACAGGATTAAACTGGAAAACACATATAACAAAATTGAAGCAGAAAATTAATAATGTTTTGAGAGTATTCTACTTTTTGAGAAGTATGTGTAATAATGACCTTTTAAGAATCCTATATTTTTCCTTAATTCACAGTAGATTAGAATATGCAATTTCGTGTTGGGGAGGAACTTATATTTCAAATTTGAAAACAATATTACAAATTCAGAAACATGTAGTAAGAATGATAATGAAAAAAAAAAAAAAAAGAACTGAATCATCATTCCCTTTATTCACACATTTGCACATTTTACCTCTTAGGCATATGTATATATACAAAGTGATGAAAATTTTTTATGTAAGGAGTGGAAGTTATAAGTCAACAAACAAATATAAAACAAAATTACGTAATGCACAAGATCTAATAGTGCCAAGACCAACAAACACGTTCTTTACACAGACATATTGCTTTTTGGCACCAAAAATATACAATTCCTTGTCACTCCGAATCAAAGAACAAACTTCACTGAACACTTTTTTAAAACTCTTAAAAAATTGGCTTTTCTCTATTAACGATGTTGAAGAATTTTTAATTACAGCGGTTATTTGATGTTTGATCCCTTTCAATTTTCATATATTAATTGGTTTTCTATATTCCTCTTGATAATTTTAACATGTAATATAAATCATAGAAATTTGTTAGAATGTGTACAGTTATATTTAGTATAATATATGTATGTGTGTATGTATGTACATGTGTGTGAGTGAGTGTGTGTGTGCGTGAGTATGTATTTATATTTTATATATTTATCTGTAGGCCTATATTTGTATATGTGCATGTAAGAAAATTCATGTGATGGGATTTTTTGTTTCTGATAATTATTTACTTTGGGCTTTAAATTAAATTATTTACTTGATTTTTATATAGTAGCTTGAATATATTAACATTTGTATATATGAGTTTCTTTGTTGGGAGAATCACTAATCTTAGTTTTATTATTTAATTGTAATATTTTGGTAATGAAGGTAGCTGTGACAGCAACTATGAATGTATGCCTTCAAACGGGCCAAGCCTTGAAGGTTCCCTATTTTCTCAATTAATTTTAAGTCTTTTACTCATTTACTTAATTATTTCATTTATGTAGTTCAGACCTGTGCATTATAGGAATAAATAATTATGTATTAATGTTATTGTAGAAATGAGTTGTTATTTATTTATGTATATGTATGTATATTAATTGAGAAAATAAATATTTATTATTATTTATATTGTTATAATTTGTAAACTTCCCTCTCTCTTCAATCGGTGCTTCCCTCTCTGCCATTTTCTATCTTACTCCAAGCTGTTGCATAACAAGCCCAACCTAGAGGCAGGCGCGCTAAGATCACAAAATCAGAAAAAAATATAGTCTGACTGTTTAACATTGGTTTCTTATAGACGTGTATTCATTAATGACAGTTATGCTTATTAAAATTACATTGGGACAATCATAAATGTTAAAAAATCATTTGTTTGTCAATAAATCTTTTGCTATGATATTAATTTCAATAAATTCAATACTACTTGTTAATTAAATAACTTTTGAAACTTTTTTTGTAACACAACTTTTTTTCAGTTAATGGTATCATGTGCGGCTGAAGCTGATAATCCAGAAGTTTCCAAAGACTATCACGTATTAAGAAGGATGATTGATATTGAGGAACAATTCATAGAGGTGAAAGATCTAGGAGAAGAGCTGGCAATGCAAGTGATCAAGTACGTTTTATTGTTATTAATTCTGGTATTCAGTAGTTATTGAGTCTGAGAATCCAGCAGTTGTTGGTTTGATATGAGAGTAACTTTTGTGACAATAAAGTATAAGGTGCCCTCAGATCATTGGCAAATAGGAGGCCTGATATGGTAGTGATCTGCTTGCAGTCTTATTTGGTAATTATTTAATTAATTATATAAAAAATAATAATTTGTTTTTGATTAATGCACTTTGAGTTCTTACATTCAGACATGAGACTATTTGTGGAGTGTATTAGTATTAGCACCTCCTGTGAAAATAGAAGGTCAATGGTATTACCACACTGTTATTGGTATTGTTTCTAAAACTGTTTGGAACATCATTAACATTAATAGTGAAAATAAGCAGGGAAACAAATCAAAACTAGCCTATTCCTTGACTTATCAAATTCATTTGACTGTGTTGACCGTTGTCTCATTCCTTTTTAATGTTCATGGTCTCAAGCCCCTCAGCCAGCCAGACTTATGTACAAGCATGTCAGATACAAACAGTTTGAAACAAACAGAATTTCTTGTTGTATTTTATTTTGCTCTTTACTAGCTTTAGAAATGTACTGGCGTTCAATCTATTTGATCTTGAAGGTAACACTTTTTATAAAAATAAATACAAATATAAATAGAACAAAATAAATATATTCAAATGAACTTTCCTCATTCTTTTTGTGTTTCTAACAACCTACTGAAGTGTTAAAGTTGTATCAACTTCTAATAAAGCATCCCGTACATTATCATCCAAAGAATTAACATGTCATCTAAAATAATTTTAATATATATATATATATATATATATATATATATATATAATAATTTAATTTATATATCATCTAAAATAATTTTTATTATATTCCAAACTTATGAATGAATTTTGTATTTCTAAATAATTTGTATATAATTAAAAACTAATTAGATATACAATTACAAATATGATGTTTTTATTTAGATGAACACTTGATTATATTTATCATAACAAAACTATTGGTGTTGATTTGGAATAGAGAACATATCGTGTATGGTTTTTTGTGAGACAATGCTTTTATTAACATATTTATTTGTAGGTCTACTTAGCTAAGATAGTCTACAACAAGTAGAACATCTTTTACTAAACTACTTTTCCAAACATGTGTTTGAATATTTTTTAGGATGTGGATGAAAACTGCATTTAGAGATTTGACCAACTATCAATGGAGGTTGGTGGCCAATGCAATTGGTCAGTGTTCCTTGCCAATATTTGTCAAACTAGTGTTTGCAGAAATTTGTCGATGGAGAAGTTATACAAAACCTCAAGATACTCTTTTGGCATCCACAGTAATGGATTCTATTATGATGCTCTTTGAAAGAATTGAGAAGCAGGTGAAAATTAAAAGCAAGTTTTTATATATTTCACTTATACAATAATAAGAGTACATATAATATTAAATTGGAATTTAATTTGTGTCTATGTGACAAAAAAATATTGTAAGTGGAAAGAGGAAATGTTTCAATTTATTAACTCACTTTCCTACATGTTTAGTATATAACTTTCTAGTCTATAAAGAGGGCAAATGTGTATATTATTCACCAACTTCATGCACATTTTATCAAATTAATTCATTTTCAAAACTCTACAATTTTTATATAAATCTCATTGACAATAATATATCTCAATGCCACAGTGCGTGTATGGGTGGGTGGGCGGATCAATGACACAGTGTGTGTATGGGTGTACAATTAATCGATGTCACAGTACATGTAGGGTGGGTGGGTCAATGCCATCGCATGTGTATGTGTGTGAGGTGGGTGGGTGAGTCAATGCCAAAGTGTGTGTATGGGTGTACAGTGAATCAACGCTTTTTAACGACAGTTTTGAATATAATATAAAGTCATGTGGGTTGTGCCTCCGCCCCCTCTCCAGCCAAACCAGTTCCCACCCAACCACCTGTTATAAAAGCTGGAAGGTCATTCACCGATCTCAGTCTCAGAGAAACCACTGAGGATGCCACATCACATTATGGGCGAAACGTCTGGTTATCTTGTAAATATTGTAGATAGTACTTTGACGCGGTTGTCACCGGAAAATGTAGATTCCTGTTATGAAACCGGGCTCTTAAGCCTAAGTTCTAAGATAATATAAAGTGTTTCCTTGCTACTATTATTAATGTGAGGATCTTCAAAATGCAATTTAAATTTAACAGAAACTGGACTCCAAAGCAGCTGATAGTTAGACACAAAATTTAGCAATTGGTAAGGCATTTAACTGTGTTTATATACTATCAATGGTCCTCTTTAACACGTTCATCACGATACCTTGTTTGTAATAAAAGATATTTCTTCACAAAACTACAATATGCGCCACTGGGGGTACATGGTGAACTTTTTAAAACCCCAGCATGAGCCAACAGTGGCAAACACTTCAATGGCAACAATACTTGTTTTAAACTGCAGCCGGTTTTTTTTTTTAGTGTTGTATATATCTTAAATGTGTCTTATATAAAATATGGATCATATATGTCCACCAGTGGGGCATGTTTCAGTGAATTATTACCAGGATTTGCAAAATGTAAAAACTACATTATAGTTAAAACAAGAATTTTATTTTATAATAAGTAAGCCACAAGATATAAGTTTGTCATACTAAATAGTTTATCTGATAAAATACCTAGATTTCAATGCATTTTGTTAAAACAGTCAAGGCACATTGTAGGATTCCCATTAAAAAAAATTTTTTTTGAGACACACTTGATTTTAATTACTCGTATTATCATTCAACAAACTCATGTTTAACGATTATATCAAAAGTATATTGTACAAACATAACTGAATTTTTTTTTTTTTTTAAGGAGAGGC
Source organism: Stictocephala bisonia (assembly GCA_035578905.1). NCBI lineage: Eukaryota > Metazoa > Arthropoda > Insecta > Hemiptera > Membracidae > Stictocephala > Stictocephala bisonia. Next base: position 34,686 of record JAQJVL010001778.1, read on the forward strand.
CGATCTCCTCCTTAACCTTACTCTGACCATTCACCATAGACCATTGATCTGTGCGAGGAACTTATTCAGTCAGAGTAAGGGGGCGAACCTGTGAATTGTTGACCTTGAAAACATAATTGTTTTTTAGCGTAGTAAACTAGATAAAACTACACTTACTTGATTGTTCAAAGATTTGTAGTGTGTACCACCGGTGGTGCACATCGTAGTGAACGTGTTAAAACTTGTTAAAAACACTTTTCTCTCTCTCAACCTCAAATCAATTTTACAAATTCATTCTTTGGATTCTGACTGTGAAAATTAAATAAATTTATGTTTGAACAGTTGAGGAATGAACAAAATAGTTGATATGACAGACAGTTTACTTTTTAAGCATGGAAGAATTCTGGTCTTCCATGCTCTCGCCTACATCACGGCAGCCAAAAGTGGATTGTCAGAGTCTGAACTGGAGGATCTAATTTCCCTGGATGATCGAGTTTTGGATGATGTCTACCAGTACCACTTGCCTCCTGTGCGCAGGATACCTCCCTTGCTGTGGACTAGGATACGCAATGATCTGCCCAACTATTTGTCTGAAAGAGAAGCTGACGGAGTCAGTGTCCTTAACTGGTACCACAGGTAAATTTCATGCTTCTTCTTTTTTTATGGTGTCATGTAACCAATATTAAAAATAAATAAATAAAACAAATCAACTGCCAGTTTGTATGGGTTTGGAGGCATGTGCTTGAATTTTATCAATGAAGAAAGTAGGACTATAAGCTCAGTTGAGGATTAGAACCTTGGACAGGAACAAATGTTACTATTTACAAAATACTACTACCATATAGTATTTAAGTGGCAATTAGATATCTTGCCATAATATACATACACAATAAAGAATATCTTCTACTTTTGGAGACAAATAATTTAATACTTACTTCAAATTATACTATTCTGTATACTTAATATAGTAGTTGATTAGTAAAAATACTAGTATATTAAGTAAACTTCGACGCTAATTTCCAGAAACAACTAAATATATTTTCTTCTGAGTTAAAGAGACAGACTTCTTCAAACCAAGAAATTTTGAAAATTGTGGCTTTCAAATTTAATTTTAGATATATT